>JZLH01S0556080.1:31566-43935 GCA_001188425.1 Eucidaris tribuloides
TTTTTTAAGTTGCATATTTTTGGCTGTTATGTTCTAGTTACCTAATTATTTTGTTGTTATAATATCTAAGTTTCATATTTTGAGTGTTCAAACGTTTTGTTTGAAATTTCAATAATAAGGCAGAAATGAAACTAATAGACAAGCATAAACATACATCCTCATTTGCTTGTACTTATTTTGAAGATGACACATTGGCAAAGTCCACATTTTCATGCTATTGTGGAGCTTGGTACTTCAGCTGCAGGAGTAGCAGCTGATCAGCTCTTAGCGGCCCTCTCTCATGCTTGTTTTGCGTGGGTAAGTAATGGTTTGGTTTTATGTTTTACTTCCAGCTTTCTTTTACAGGGAATTCATATGAAGAAAGAGAGAGAGAGAGAGAGAGGGAGGGGAGGGAGAGACTTATGCAGTTCTGCCTGATTAATATCGGCAAATTCGCAAGACACAATTTTAGTATGCGACTAACGTAGTACTGCCAGATTAATCACCATCTTTTACTCTCTCCAATGATTTTCCCCCAAAAAGTTAGACCCACTTTCTAAATCTCAATTTCTGTTGCGAATCAAAATTTCTTTTTGCCACATGAAAAGAGCAGAGAAAAGGAAACACAAAACACTCAACATTCTGAAAATCGACCAAAATCGAATTACGCAGTCCTGTAAGACACGGCCGCGGTATACGGTACTAATTGATTGTCTTAACATATTTCAACGGAACAATTGTCACCACAACATTTGTCTACAATTGTCGTTCGATCAGAGCATTTGTCGCCGGAGCAATAGTCGCTCGATCGGAGCATATGTCGGCGAAGCAATTGTCGTCGGTGGATTCGTGGCCGGAGCGAATGTCATAGAACCCAAACGTGGCACATTTTGACGAAAAACGCACCCCCCTTTTTTTATGATAACAACCCCTTTTGGTCGTGGAACTGATACCCGTCGATCACGATGTTTCGAAACAGATATGATTTGGGATAACACGCCCCTTTCAAAAATCCTACGTACACCTATGCCCTATAGGGTATGGTACAATATGGTCTGCCAGAATTTGATGGAGCATATTACTGATGTAATGAGCTGAAATTTGAAAGGTTAAGGGGGATTGTAGGACTCTTAGGATTTAAAGAGTTAAGAGATTTGTATAATTTCAAAAGGAATAATTAGTGACCTGCAAAAGGTGCTGGGGTAGTTTGCGACAGAACACGGGGAATTATTACGAGATCGAGTGTCAATAACGTGAAACCGTTATCTATGTTAACGGTATAGCTCACTTTGGGGTAAATATGTTTTGGAAGTAGGAGATAGTTTAAAGGGAGAAAGGAGAACATCATGTTACTAGCTGGAAAGGGTTGTTTAAACAGCTTAGGGTGAATGAAGGTAGGGCATCGGTGGTAAGTTAGACAAAACCATGGGGTGAATTAGGAGACATCATTAATTGATTGGACGAGTGGTGAATTAATCGAGTAGTCCATATTGTACAGAGTCGAATGAGAGTAGAGTCAGATAGGTAGATGGGTCATAATTGGAGAATATCTGGACCTCAACATGGGGGTAGGTGGAGGGGGAGGGGACAAAACAGAGGTGTTCTCGTCAGATTTTTCCTTGCACGGAGTTATTGTTGGCGAGTGTTGGATTTATTGTAGTTACGGAGATTGTGACGGTGGTCGAGTACTCGTGGTGTGTCTGTGCGTGTACCTCTAACCCGGGCTTCCCAGCGGACCTGAAATAATAAGGGGGGGGGGGGAGCTGGTCAGTCGGTTCTGTGAGGAGCCATTTGATTGCCCTCCAGACCGGTGATGGTTAGACTGATAGAGGATATGAGAGAAATCATCCTGATTTTTTAGGCAAGCTTATGGGTTAACAGATTCATATGTTACAGGTCCTACTTTTAAATTTGACCAGTTATAAGGGGCGTCCTGTGTTTCAGAAATACACTTGTGTGTAATGAAGTTGCCAAAAGAAAAAAAATAAAGGGTGGACTCCTGGAAGACGTTTAAACAAACTATATACATTAATCCATCTGGAACTGGGGAGGGGATGGATTTATTTATTTTCTTTTAAATGTACAGCTATTACGTGTTGAGGAAGAATTAAATAATTATTACTTAATTAGTTACTTGGTAATTTTTTCCTTCTTTCTCTCTCCACGTATCTACCCGTATCTCTCTCCCCCTCTCTCTCTGCATATTAATCAACCAATCTCTCTCTCTCTATATATATATTATTAATTGATAAATTAATTAATAACTTTATTCATTTATCATCTTCATCAGATACTCTCACCTGCCAGTACCGAGCTTGAGATGCAAATGACTGATTGGTTGGGACGAATGATAAACCTTCCTGACGAATTTCTCTTCAGCACTGGAAAAGGGAATGGTGGTGGTGTGATACAGGTACATATAGGAGTCGATACTGGCTGTCGTTGGGGGAGATATCAGAATACCTTGCCCAAGCTTGAACCACAGAATGTGTGTCGAAGATGAGTGCAATATCTTTAGCGACAGTTATGCCGCGTTTACACATGTTCCCGGCGCCCACGGCAACCACGTTTCAGGCCATCGTGGACAAAACGGGATAGACGTGAAACCACGCGGTAGAACGGGCTGGGCAAACGTGACAGTCCGTGATTGCCGTAGATGCCGGGCCAGATTTTTTAACTGTCAAAAAATTTGCCACGGTAGTCACGGTGCTGATGGGAAACCTGGTAGCCCGTAGTAAAACGAGGTAAACGCAATAGATAGTGACAGTACGTAATAAGCCGTAACAATACTTAGAGGCGGTCCGTAGCGAGACTGGAAGCATCTGTATTTCCCGGCATTTCACGATCCTTTCAAGTTTTATCACGTTCTGCCGCGTTTTGTCACGGTTCTGACTGTAATGGTAGTCATTTTGTCGCGTTCAGTCACGGTACGTCCAGGCAAGTGACGGTTTTGGGGCCTGAAAGAATACGGCGCGTTGCGGTGTAATACGGTCTGATACGGCGAAGGCGGTCTGGGAGGGAGTATAAAAGCTGGCCGGCCCGGCAGGAGGGGAGACTACACGGATCTCCCTGAAGCTCGAAACACACCTCTAACAAGTTTGGCAGGAGGGTGCCATTTTCAATTATGTGGCAGAGTAGGCCCCCTATATATTTTGCTGTACATTATGTCAAGAATGGAACAATCTGGGAAAAAAATTTTGGTACTAAATTTTCTCAGAGTTTGTGGTAAATGGTATCACATTAAAGTAAAATAACCAGTCTTTCTCATTCACTTTATATCATCTAATTTACTTTTATTAATCAAGAGTTATGAAAACCTTTTTTTCAGTCGGTCAAAATCGCGTTTGTGCCACTTATTGAATTAATGGTCAAAATCAGCATTTGACCTTTGAAACAGAATGTGTTAATCGTAATAAAAAAAATAATAATCCAAAAAAATTTAGGCCTAACAGAGTAAAGTAAGAAAACAAACTGAGTGAACTCACATAAACATTCACTCTTGATAAAATATGTTATACTAATTGTGTTTTTTGATGTTGAAAGGCCATCAACAACTAAGGCCTCTCTTGTAGGGCCACGTACCATTGACTGAACATTAACACTGTTTCCATGTTGAACCACGTGCATGTATTTCAATTTCGTGCCCTTTGTTAATGCAAATGTTCCCTTTTTCAATGTAAATTATATAGAAGAGCATAATTTCTGAATGCTTGAAATATGTTTGTGATCATCACTGAACCACTTCATGATTGCACGCTATTTATTGGTTTCTTTTTCAAGATTTACATACGCGTACAGTGGTACATTAGTGATTTTGCTTTATTTGGTGCAGAAAATTCATCACATCTCAGGTTAGACAACACCACAAGAAATGAAATAAATTTTATTGAAATATATGGTCTTTTAGCTTTGTCAAAATACCAACATAACAAGGTTGTATATAACAAAATTTATAATTTTTTTACTTGCTACCATTTCTTTAATACACACTGCTGTTCGCTATTGCTCTGGGGAGCTTTCTTACCGTGGGCACAAACGTGCTCAAGCTACCAGGCAGTTCAGTTCCATCCGTAGAACGTAACGAGGGCGTTAAAAACGTGTCAGACCTGATCAGAACGTGGAAAACGTAATGTGACCCAACAGAAGGTGACGGGTCTGGAAGGAATCGTACTGGCATCCGTCGCGTTTAGACCGTCGGCCGAACGTTAGTGAGCCTGAGGCCTCTGGCGATCGGCAGCTTATTTCTTCCCAAGGCCCGTCACGGATAACGCGATTAGTCGTAGAAAAACTTAGCAAGACCAGTAATAAACTGTATATACGGAGTAATTACATGGCCAAGTCACGGTTAACTTACGTTTCGGGCAAAACGGGGCCCTGCCGTGGCCACCGGGGAACATAGTTTGTAAACGAGTCCTTTATAATGTTCCCCGAAATACAGAGGTATAACAGACTAAACTGGTATTTTTAATGAGTTATGTGATGTGTGTCAATGCGTTTGTGTGTACTCTGTGTGTGTGTATGTGTGTGCGTGTGTGCGTGTGCATGTGTGCGTGTGTCCGCACCTAACCTTGTCCGAATCTATTTCTATTCTAAAAGCAAAACATAATTTATAAAAAGTTCTTTTCGGTATCTCAATATTTGTTTTACAGTGCTTGCCATGATAGTATAAAGAAAATAATAAACGACAGGAGTTTTGTAGAGATACTTGAACAAGCATTGACCTGAAAGCAGCTTTTACTTTTCATACAGGCATGGCGGATAAAAATCGTGTTGTACACAAAAGTCACAGATAAGACTGTAAATAACTTTGGACAATATTTATGAATACTACACCTATATGAAAGATTAACAGTAAAAGGGTAATTCCTCGTGAGCAAGTAATAAAGCATCATCTTCCCGGACCTGGACAAGAAGCTTGTTTACTGAAGCTTCCAATGTGTGGTATTCACAGATGTTGTCCATTGCTATCGTGTACGAATTTGAACAGTATTTAGCTATAGCCCATATTTTATTTCAGTATTATGTGTAGTTTTTTTTTAAATTTATTCATTCATTTCATAAAAATAACAAATTAACACTACATTCAAAATGTAAAGGGGAATCCACAAAGAAAGCAAGTTGCTTGATTGCACCGTGATCCCCAAGTTATACAGGATAAAAAAACGTGAAATACACACATTTAAAATTACAACAAAATGGAAGGGGAAACTAAAATAACACACAAACATGAGACACACACATACACACGCGAATCAATAGTGATATTAAATACAACATTTATCAAAATGGAAAGGTAAGCATATTGACAAGGTTCAAGATTTGACCACCATTTCACTGACAAAAGGGGGAAATTACCTCATCAACAATGAATATAGGTCTTTTCTAGTGTAACAGTAAATGTATTTTCAAATTTTACAACCTAGAACCCTGTATATTTTACCGTTTTTGAGATATAATAACATTTTTGGCCATTTTTTTGCCAAAAATAGCTGTTTTTGGTGTGACAAAATTTTTCACCATCTAGTTTGAAATGGTTGTAGTATCCACAAATTATATATTCCTTGTTTTTGTTTAACTTCAATATTTCAAAGTAAAGTCTTTCCTGTGAAACTGTATTTGCTTCAGTTAACTGCATATTTTGCATGTGGTAACCCGTCGAAATGGCTCTTTGCCGTGACAAACGATACCCTCAAAAAATAACATCTGATAGGAAGATATTAGAGGGCTGAATTTCCCCTCATTTTATTCAGAATTTAATTGGCTATAAGCTTATTATAACTGTATTTTACTTACAAATAAATAAACAGGAGAAATATGCACAAAAGCTACCCCATCCCTTAATTTTGAGAAGTCAAAAGAATTATTTTGGGAAAACCAATCAAGCTACAGGCCTGAAAAGCTGATCAATAATTTATGCCCCTTATATTTCCCTATAAGTGATTAGATTTATGATATGGTAGCCTACATACTTTTCCAAAATAATTCTTTTCAGAATGGATTTTACACATTTTCAACTAAAAGTGAATATGCAATAGATCATTTCTATAACATATTCAAATTTAGATGGCTGTGTTTTTCTTCTGACACCTAGTGCAGAGTTATTTTGCTCACCTGTTCTTAAGAATACATTTTCAATACCAAAAATGCAAATTGCATGCATTTAGTTGTTGTTATGTCTGCCAAGCCTCCAGCAAGCTGTCAGGTTGCTAAGAACAACCTTTGTCAGAATAGTATGCATAAAATTTGCATTAATATTAAACAGGCCTATAGGCAAAGCTACATATGACCTAGTCTAGCTTCCAGACATTTAGATTCACCTGTCTTCATATATTGATAAGAAAACTATTATCTTCCGTCAACTGCCCCGACTAAGACTAGAGTCTTGATTTTTAAAGACAGAGTGAATATCTGTAGAGGTAAAACAGTCAGAGAGTGAGTATACTCTGGAGGTAAAAAAATTGCATGATCTGGAACCGAAACTACATATGCCCAGAAGCTACATAGCAACATACACACTAACAAAATCTAAAATATCTAACAAACGAAAGCATATTTTGCATTTTTAATTTCAGAAATGATTTCAGCACAAAATTTTAGTCTAAAAAACATGTTTTTTCTTATGAAAACATAAAGTTCATATTTTTGGCATTTTGACAATCAAATTCTGGTAGAACATTGAACCTTGTCATATGCAGCATAAAATTAGAGGAATTGATAAGATGTTGCTTGAATTTAGATGTGAATGCACTTATTGTATTTACGTTTTTTTTCCAGAAATGGTCTGAGATTGTTATGTACTTTAGTACCTTTATATAAAATGGAATTCCTTTTAATTTTAAAGATGAAAGTGGGATTTTGTTTTAAGACACAGATTGAAACAATATAAGACTAAATAGCTTCAATCAAATCATCACCTTTAACAGGAAAGTGCGGGTCTCAGTGTTCTGTTGATGCTACAGGCGGCTAAGCGTAGGATTTTCAACAAGCTCCAGAAAGACGAACCCAGTCTGGATCTCTTTGACATCACACCTAGACTTGTTGGCTTCACCAGTGACCAGGTAATTTGCGCAATTACATAGTTAATCACGAGTTGATGACAGAATTTCATCTGTAAGTGTGTGCCACATTTATTTATGAATAAAATGAAACTTACTTTTACAATAAGAATTATTTTGTTACTGTATATAGGCCTATCATTATAAAAATAACAAACGAAAATTTCCTGATTTAACCAAATGTATTTGACATTACACAAAATATGATTTGGGTAGAAGACTGTGTAAATAGTTAATAATTTCTGCCCACAGAAAGTTAGAAATACACATATATTCTGCATTTATAAGACTTTGTACAGGAAATTTTGATTGCATTGTATGCAAGTTTTGTACGGAAAAGATTACAACAATTCAACTAATGAAAATTTCTTAATTCTGTATTGCCCTTGCTATATGCAACGGTGTTAAGTTGTCACAGTACAAACCTATGTCATGTTATATGATTAGGTCAACAGAATTGCACGGGAACAAATTCCGCCACGCAACATTCGTATCAGAATGATATTTGCCGGCAGATTTGGTACCAGATACAAGATCCGCCGCTAGAAACCAATCCGCCGTCACACCGGCACGGTGTAGTCAATTCATTTCTACTGTACAATGTACCTAGTTCAGGGTTGGAGATAATAAAATATGTTTCAATTGTGCACAGATTGCACCTTTTTGAAGTGGTGGAGTACGCTTTATATTTGTGAGGATTTTCCATTCTATGGACTGGTGCCCTTGCAAAAAAAGAACCATGAATACCATTATTACCTTGGAAATTACTATGGTAATACCTTGTACATCCCAAACTACCATGGTTTTCATGGAAGTAATGGTTCTCTAAATAAGTACCATGGTGATTCCATGGTACTGATGTGATCCTGTTATGGTATTTCCATGGTACACATCAATGTACCATAATTACCATGGTAATAATGGTACTTTATGTATATTTTATGTCATTTTGTGGTACTGTGTGGTACATCCATGGTACTTTGTGTTACCAATTTGAAATATGAATATTTTGATGCCAATTGGTAACTTATACTGATACATAAATTTATCATATTGGAATTTGTATATTTTATCGAAAACACGAAACATTTCTACAATGTGCATTATTGTACTCATGGTACTTGTTCATCCCTTAAGGGTCACCTTAGCTTTGGCAGGGCAGGACTTATTTCCGGAATACGAATTGAAATCTTGGAGACGGACAGAAACGGTGCTCTACGCGGTGATACCTTGAAGAAAGCTATCAAACATGCCAGAAACAAAGGTTTAATACCTACGTTTGTGAGTAATATTTCGAAATTCGTTTATTGGAACAAAGTTCATTGATAATGGGCTTGTCTCGTATTTACCCCAACTTCCTTGTAATAAAAGTTTGGACATTACGACCTTCTGTAAGCTGATGATTGATGATAAACTCACGTAAAGGCGATATATATGCCAATTTTGGATGCGTTGTGGTTTAGTGGGTAAAGTCATGACCTCCCGAACACATTTTTTTTTCTTCCTTACTTCATCTGCATTATTGTCTGGCTTCCAGACGCAAGAACGTATCCTATTTCGTAGAGAAATTAGGCCTACTATCATCAGTCTGCCGTCGCATACATATTGCGAGGGAGAAAAAGTCGCGTGGTCTGTACTATCTGCATTATCCCTTTTCCCCCAGCATGGGTACCTGGTATGGTATAAGAAGACGTGCACTGTAGTTCGAATACTCCCTAGAACGTTGAAGTGGTCCACATCTTTGTGCAGACTGCAACTGAGTCTCAGTGATGGGTAATAATACCGTATAGAGATTAATATCATTCGTGGTGCGCGCTATATCAGAAAGGATGATGATGAAAATGATGATGGTGATGATGATGATGATTTTGTTTTGAAATAGTTTATTAATGTATATATTTCAGGTTGGTGCCAGTCTCGGGACTACAACTTCCTGTGCATTTGATAATCTCGTGGAATTGGGACCAATTTGTGAGTACTAAGACTGTTTCAGATGACGTTCGCTTAGGTAAGGTATACCTTACCTAGGCGAACGACATCGTGCATTGAAACACCTGGGTCGGGTGGGCATGCCCGTACTACTTTTGGGGGTAAGGGGTCATTCTTGGCCCGAATTCTGGGATTTAATTCACCCGAAAAATGCGAAAATAGGGCGTACTTTTCGTATAACTCGTGCTGAATATACCCCGGAAGGTTTAATTAGGGGGTGAAATTTCTGATAGTCCCCTAATATGGTACGAGGGTCCCAACCTCCTGGAATATATCTGGAAAGGTGCCCTTGATTGTATGCATGTATATAGAGTGTTGAAATAATTCAAACGAATACCCAGACTATCTCTCTTGTATCGTGATTAATATCAGCTCATTTTGAGAACAAAATTTACTCATTCGATAACTCACCACAGGCCATGATGAAGGTGTATGGTTACACATAGACGCTGCCATTGCAGGAACAGCTTTCATCTGCCCAGAGTTCAGGCCACTACTAGACGGAGTCAAGGTTAGATGTGCATTGATTAATCCTAAAAAGCCCAAGCTACTTTTGGCTCAAGGGGAAGGGGCGACATTGTGCCCCTCCATAAAATCCCTATTTTTTTTTACCAATGACTTTCGAATATAGCACACATATACAACAACTCAAACTCTACAAAATACAATCTTTCAAAATTTCTTCAGGGCACGACAGGGGCGCTATTCACTATAATGAAATGAAACACATAGAAAAAAAGTGATTTCGTTGAATGTTTCTGAGTTTTCGTCTTTAAGATCCTATGAATACATTCTCAATTTATTAATTTGTCAATAATCATACACGAAACTGGTAATAAAGAAAAATAACAAAAAGTGAATTTTGATCATTATTTGGTTTTATTGTTTTGGCCTTACTTTCCTTCAAAAATAAAATAAAAATGATTGAATATGTTTTTAGATGGATGGCAAATAAATTTTATGTCATACCTGAGCCGAAATATATGAAAAACAAGGTGCAGTAAATCTTATTATTACTTCTGTGTAGTAAAAAAAACTGAAACGTCCCCAACATGACGCAAATGACCTTGAAAATATGGTTGCCATGGCAACATGATTTCACGAGGAACCCTAAACTATATATCAAAATATTTGCCATAAAATTTTAGGAAAGGCCATAAAGTTTGATCAAATTTCATCAAAACTTGTGGAAGCGGTGAAGAAAAACGTGGCAGGAGGGGGGCACATTGTCCCCCCCCCCCTCATGGGCTTAAAGTCAAGCTTCTTGTATCTGGAATAGTAATAATCTGGACTACGGTCCCACCAATAGACTATAGATTAAATTTACTACAAACTCTCTTGAATTTTTCGAATGATACTGGCATATTCAAAATTCACGCGTAACATGAAAGGTTTGTGTCCTGGGGCAGAAATGTCAACGGAAAAGATAGGCGAACACAAGTGATCGTTGGAAAGGTTTCAAATGATTTTTTTTTTTCGGGAGCATGCTTTCAATGTCGGCTACCAATGTTAACAACGTAGAAGTCTATCACTGACATGGCTCATACCACATTACTTTATTTTCCTATTAATATCTAACTTGTGCATAGCACAATTATGTGTTATGCGTATTACTTAGTAATTCATCAGGTTAGGTTGATCTGGCCGTTCTGTATTCACGTCTTTGCGATACAACTTACTTTATATGAAATGATTTGTCCTTTTCTTTGCCATAGCACGCTGATTCATTTAACTGCAATCCACACAAGACCATGCTCGTCCCAATGAGCTGTTCGGTTGTGTGGGTTAAGGATCGCGCCCTTGTTGAAAGCAGCCTCGATGTTAGTTCGCCCATGATGGGATACGAACGACCAGAAGCTCTCCCGGATTATAGGGTATGAAATAAACTAAATATGGTTAAAAACACTAATGCTCATAATGTAAAATTTAGAGAAATTTTTAGAAGCTGCCATTTTTCCGTGAACGGTACATCTGGGATTAATATTTGCTCACTCCAGGTGAAACAATTATAATCTAAGTATTTCAGGAATGGTTTTTACTTTAGTCATCTCATGAAATCCAAAAATTGCTTCACATACTGCATTTTCGTGAAATAAACACTTGTTTTGAAAATTTTGGACGATATAGGAGAAAGAACTTAAGTATCAACAAAATATTCCATAATTATGAGCATGAGTGTATAAATATGTACAGTACATGTTTATATAATAATTCTATTTATATACTCCATATAAAGATTCTTATCACTGATTGGTCAAAAATGTATAACGTGACAGGGCGATAATCTATCTATCATTGCCTCGAGGGTTTTAGGTGCTATCACTTGACCTAAGGTCAAATGATAGCACCCCAAAGCTCTGTGATAGAACGCGTAAACCCTCCTACGTACGAGTATGCACGGCTTTGATATCAACCGTGGCTAGTGACTTTACTAACTGATCTAACCAAGATACGGAATACTGATGAAGAGGATTTAGAGCAGTTACTCAAGAAGGCAGATAGTAAAAATACAAAGATCTCGATCTCAATCTTTGTCTTTGAGGACTACTTTTCAACATGCAATATTGGCGACATCGCTAGGCTAGTACGACTACAATAATCGCGTGGTACGTACTTAATACACGCGACGACTTTGGTTATCGCACAGCTGTACGCGCAGCCCATATTGATTTCAACATTGTGAGTGATTTGATAATTAAACTCTCTTGATACCACACCTAACTGTTAGACCGAGACTTACAGTTACACCTATTCATGAATCATTTAAGAGGATGAGGTATATAAAACAACTATTGACTGCTCTGTACTTGGATGGGGGTTTCAATTATCGCTCCCTCGATGGCCGGTATGAGCAGCACCTTGGGAGTGATAATTTTCACCACCATCTTTGTATTTGTATACTACGTATGTATGTATGTATGTATGTATGTATGTATGTATGTATGTATGTATGTATGTATGTATGTATGTATGTATCTATCTATCTATCTATCAGGCCTACCGATTGCTGAATAAAGCATGGAAATTGCAGTAGCCACATCACATTGATTAGAGGCGTCGATCCATTTTTCGGACGGGGCCAAAAGTAAGAAAACAGTAAAAAATGCAATCTAGAGAAGTGGTAAATTGTGTATGTGCAGTAGTATTTTTATGTTAAGGTTTTTATATTGCAACTTCCTCTCCCCCAATGACAATATTGGAGGGGGGACAAACATGTCGCTTTGCCCCACACCCAATAATTTTGATATCCTGAAAAATTCATAAAACATTTATGTTAAGTTTAATGGTTTTGTAGCGCAACTTCCACTCTCCCAATGAAAATGTTGGAGGGCAAACATATCGCTAC
>JZLH01S0556202.1:9065-19979 GCA_001188425.1 Eucidaris tribuloides
GTTTTGTCAAGATTTCTCCGAAGTTTGCAGTGATTGGGCGAGTTATCTTTGGTCGAGTTGTCTTGGTTGGGCGCAATTTGCCGCTAATGCTCGCTTAGTTCAGCAATCACACTATTGTGTGTAAAAATAATGACTAACTTCACTTCTGCCAGCTCCATTTCGATCGATCCGAGGCAAAATTTGTATACGTGAGCTGTGTAATCTCATCCCAAATATTTCCGAAAAATCCGAGGAAGACACACATCGGAGGGTCGGTAATGTATCAAAAATTCTTGTTAAGAGACTAGGGAACCAAGAGATATCCGTATTGCATTAGACGATATGGTTGGTGTTCAATTTTTGGTAACTAAAATGGCCTGACGTTACACATATTTTTTTACTCGGTGACCCACCTAAATTAGTTTTCATGACTGTTGTCAACATATCTGATATGACCTGACGGAGGGAGGGGTGGGCCCACTCATAAGAGTGGTAGCTTGACTTTGTATGCAATTTTCGTGAAAAGACTAGATCTGCATGTCCAAAAAGTACATTTTGAAAGCAAATTGGAATTAGAACATGTAGAATATTTTCAACTTAAATGAGTAACTTAGATCTATCGTTGAGTTCTAACGTTATACACAGACAGTCTATTGTCTCGTCTGTGATTTCACGTAGATCTACCGGCAAATGTTCCACATCATGACTTTAATTACGAAATTCGCCGGTACATAATGTCACTGACGAAATGTCGGACTCGGAGCACACTTGCTAGGAGTGATCCGTAGTAGACCGGTGCCTTTACGATCGCTTGCAAGCAGCGTGTGGTGGCGGTTGTTGTACTGCTGTTTGCGGCAAGAGTGGAATGGAAAATTTATTGTGCAAAGCCAAAAGCCTTAATTAATTACCTTTCACTGTGAAATGTCCATTTTCATGATTTTAAAGTTTGAATTGTCTTTATTTTGCTGCAATGCCAAAGTTGACTTACCATACCGATACATTCACCTGTCCGTAAAATCTTGGTGGACAACCTTTGCGAGACTTTTGCTTGGTTGACTAGTATAGTCGGGTGTCCCGCACCTCGCCATAGTTAATGTTTTTGCATATTTTGTACTCTGTATGTAATCCAAATTCTATGAAATTCTACTCACATAGAAAGAAAATGCTGAAGACTCCAACAGAATAACAAGACTAGTTCAGTGATCGATGCGATTGTTTCCTAGCTATCACCGTTAAACACGAACGATGTCATTTTACTTGTGCGTCGGAATTGAGGCCCGCACCTCGCCACCCCGCTCCGCCAAAGACAATCATGCAATGCACGTTGAGGATGCGCGAGGAGGTTACACTGATCTCTATGTAAAAACATCAACGCATAGCTGTAACACGCGTTTCTGATTACTTTTATATTTTTCGATCCGCAGAATCACCTGTTTGCGTGGTTTTGGAATATCATGAGAAGTGTTTAGCGTCCTGCACACAGCCCAATGCATATTGTTTGTTAAACCCGCTTCTATTCCATTTTACGCCGGGGTGGCGGTATTAGGGCCCCTGGCGAGGTGCGGGCCCCCTACTATAATAAGTATGCATGCCTGTGCACACTAGTTCAAGCATTGGTATCAATGAGATGCAGGTACGGGTGTGAGCTGTGGGCTGTGGATGACCAGCGAGGGTGTCCCGTATTGTGATGAGGGACAGTCCCGCAATGGTTGCCGAGCTATGGGGTAGTACAGCATCTTTTGCTTTGTATAGTAGGGTACCCGCACCTCGCCAGGGGCCCTAATACCGCCACCCTGCGTAAAATGGAATAGAAGCGCGCTTAACAAACAATACGCGTTGGGCTGTGTGCAGTACGCTATTTAACACTTGTCAAGATATCCCCAAACCACGCAAAATTAAACAAAACAGGGAATTTTGGATCGAAAATCATAAAATAATCACACCTATATGCATTGATGTTTTTACATAGAGATCAGTGTAACCTCCGTGTGCGTCCTCAACGTGCATTGTCTATGGCGGAGTGGGGTGGCGAGATGCGGCCTCAATGCTGATGCACAAGTAAATGACATTTTTCGTGTTTGACGGCGATAGCTAGGAAACAATTGCATCGATCACTAAACTTGTTATTCCAATTTCTGTTGGAGTCTTCAGCATTTTCTCTTTATATTAGTAGAATTTCATAGAATTTGGATGACATACTGAGTATAAAATATGCAAAAACATTAACTATGGCGAGGTGCGGGATACCCGACTACTACCCCATAGTTCTACGGGTGTGTCAGAGTGGTGATTGAAAACTAAAATTTAAAATCCATTTAAAACTCATTTTCTTGTCATTCAAAATACATGACATACATCATAACAATTTTGTGTCAGTAAAGATAAAAAAGACACTGACAAATTTGCCCATAAGTTTTTGCATTTTCAAATGATTTTCATCAACAAGCCACCAACACTTTACTGTGATATTACTAAGTTAGGTTCAGTTGCATAATATTGTTAGTGTGTAGCACATGAATACATGTAAATTTATACCGAGTGAATCTGTCTCTTTTTTATTCGGGGGCTTCTCATTTTTAACAATATTGACATCATCAGTCGGCCCCCTCATCAGGAGAAAGATCTGTGTATTCAACATGTTCGTGCGAAGTAACTCGGTGTCTGCCGCCGAGTAGATTTTTGCACGTGAATGCCACGTGAAGAAATATTAAATAAGATATCGGAATGCAGTTCTTGGTCAGAAAATGACTAACTGCTTATTATTCTTATGGGATCAGCATATCTTTCGAACTTACTGATTTTACAATGAGGACTGAGGGATGTAGTGTGTCATTGCCTAATAGCATTCAAATTGCTTTAATAGTTTCCTTTATCCCAAAAATGTGCATTGTCCTTCATGTTTATTTAAGAAAGAGGGGGAAAATGAATTCTGAAAGAATAAAATACATAAATGAATTAGTAAATAAATTTGATAAATGAATGAATGAATGAATGAATGAATGAAATGATTGATTAATTAATCAATTCATGAATTAATAAATAATACATTAATAAACAAATAAATGAATAAATAGATAAAATAATTGATTAAGATAAAAAAGAATGCACAAACAAGCTGTGCCAAATGGCAATGGAAGCATTCATGTTCTGTATATTTCATATAAAATTAAAAAATGGCAATTATATAAAATTAAAAAATGGCAATTATATTGCATTGGGAGCTGCTGTGACATGTCACAACTTTGAAACTTCATAACTCTGTTATTCTTTGGTGGATTTTTGCCAAACTTTCATTAAAGTGATTGGCTAACATTGTGGAGCTTCAATTTAAAAAAATTGTCAAATGTTGATATCTAAACTACGTAGTAGGGTTCATATGGACCAATAAACAAGCTAGAATAAAAAAGTTTGGAAAGTTACACTGCCAATGGCAAGTTATGCATGAATAAACAAAACTCGGGGCGAGTTTAAAAAGCCTACATGTAGGTGTACACACAGTAAGTCTATGGGAGAAAATGGGCAGGTGAATCCGATTAACTTACCATTTTCGCTTTTTTAAAGCACTAAATAATCATTTTGAAATACATCATTTTTAGAACTTATCAAAGACAATGGTAGCATGGGGAATCATGTAGCTCAGATTTTTTTAACTGTGATAAATGTTAGCCAATACCTTTAATATGTTTCTCTCATTGTTCTGCTTTTATTGAAATCAACTTGAAGTCAAGGTGAACCTTGCCTTTAATAATTTTCTCATGTGAACTTGGAATGTATGTGGTTTTACAATATCACCAAATGTAGATATGAAGACCTCATCCCTGCAAAATATGTACCATGGATCATAAATGTATTGCTCGATAAGGCTTCCCAGTCTATCTTGTATTCAAATTAATATTTGTGTTACACGGGTTATCTCGCTGGATAAACAAGCTTGCCAGTGCTGCAGTCACACCATACCAAGTGGCCTATCCCGCGATAGTGGTAAAAATACCAATCTGTATTTTGAACTTTGACCTAATCTCTTCAGTTGCCCACTTAAATCTGATCTGTGACATTTTTTGGATTTGTCATTAACTAGAGAAGTTTAATTACGATTATATAATGACGATTCCCTGGCACACATATTTCCAAAGTCTTGTAATAAGTGATGAAATAAATGAAACTTGGACTTTGTTTGATTGCAACTGTGTCAGGATTGATGCATCTTACTCTATATCACTTTATATTGCATTTTGATGTAAAAAAAAAAAAATCTGTTGTGTGGGTGTGGTGTTCTTCAATTTCAATCACTGGGGTCTGTTGTAATTACCATTATTCATTAAGTAATGCATCATTCACCACTGCATTGTTTCTCTCTATTGATACAAATACAAATTTCTGTGTGTAGCGGGTAAGCGGGATCGTAGTCAGTCTAGTCAATGCCGAAAACACACCTTTCCTTAGGGCTTTTAAACACAACCTTTCCATAGGGCTTTTGCATGATTTTGTGGGTGACTCAAATGGAGGCTGAAGCCAAGTACACCAAACATTGGCCTGGACTAAAACACTTGTGTGTAGTATATTATTGGATGTTGGTAAATAAGGGAGGGAAAAAAAAAACCTTCATTTTCCCTATTTCCCAGGAATTTCATTATAAGCATGTGCAGTTTTCTTCATAAACACCAACTAGTGTACATGCAGGTGAGTGACTACTGCACATCACTGTTTTGATATGACAGCAAGGGGACCCTTCAACTTGTGCTGCTAACACTGTCATCCAGTAGCAATGGAAGGAGTCTTATGTAGGTTGGTATTTCTTTAGCCCACCAGAATGGATTATTCACATTTGTACTTCACCAAAATCTGTTAATTTTGTATTTCAATGAAACTGATCTAGTTTTTAATTAATAATTTTCTCTTTTTTTTCTTTATTTTATTTTATTTTATTTTATTTTATGTATTTATGTATTTATTTATTTATTTATTTATTTTTATTTATTTATTTATTTATTTTTATGTATTTTTGTATTTATTTATTTATTTTTATTTTTTATTTTTAATTTTTATTTTTTATTCTGTATTTTTTTATTTTTTTATTTTTTATTTTTTTTTTAATTTTTTTTTATTTATTTATTCATGTTATTTATTTATTTATTATTTATATTTATTTTTTATTTTTTTTTTTTTTATGGCGAGGGCGGCGGTACTGGTTGGGAGGAAAGTAATCGGAACTGGAGGAGAGGTTATATCATCTAAGAGTTAATGTAAGAAAAGGTAACATGTGACCTCATTATTGCCCCTCCCAAAAAATATTGGGGGTAGTGATCCGAAAGGAATTCATATTCAGGCAGAACAGAAAAAATTGCTCTCTGTTGAACTCAGAGTTTGAGCTGGTAACATACTCTAACATGTATCAAAATCTCATACTCAGTTTAGTTGTAAATAAAGTGGCACTATGAGTATCAAAGCCATGATGCTGCAATATTTTGTTGGTACTGGTGCTTACTGTAGCAAGCTTTACATGTACTGGTATCTTCCATAATGACTGTGAATTTTGTATTATTTCTTTAATTTCTTTTTTGTATAGGACAGAGGTTCAAGCATTCTTACCACCATGTTGACTGACAAAAGTGTGAAAAATAATTTAAGGGGGAAAATTACATGTTAAAAAGATACTTTAGGTCATTTGTAGGTGTAAAAATAAATAATTTTCAGTTTTTTTGAAACGCTAGAACTTGTATCTTTCATACTTTTTGAGGAAAAAGCAGATTTATGGCCATTTTGGGGAAAAGGGCCATTTTGGTGTGACAAAATTTTCACCAGCAACATTGAAATGGTTGTATATTCACAAATAGAATTTATCTCACTTTTTGTTTGTTTTCATTAAGTTCCTAGATATTCTTTCTCAGTGAGACTGTTTTTGCTGTAATTTACTACATACTTTACATTGGCAACCCAACGAAATTACCCTTGCCGGTGACAATGATACCCACCAAAAAGCCCATTTCAGAGTGATGCGCCTTTTGAACGCTATAACATCTGATAGGAAGAGGCTAGAATCTGAATTTCCCTCATTTTATGCAGAATTAATTGGCTTTGAGCTATTATGGATTTGATTTACATGTGAATTGAAAAACGGGAGAAAAATGCAAAAATGCTACCCAACCCCAAAGGTGAAAAAAATCAGGCAATTTGTTAAAAAATTATTTCAGGAAAACAATCAATATGCCACAAGGCCTGAAATTTAATCAATTTATGCCTCAATATACCTCCCATAAGTGATTAGATTTCTGATACAGTAACGCCTCATACTTTTTTCAAATATTTTTTTAACAGTTTCAATTTACTGATTTTGGACCCAAATAATCAAAAACACACGCCTGTACAATCTACTCAAACTACCCACCTGTTCTATGATATCATTTGGAATGCCAAAAATGGCAATATGCATACATTATGTTTGTGCTATGTCTGTAAGCTCCAGCACGCCTGTCAGGTTGCTAAGAGCAACCTTTGTCAGACAGAAGGTATGCATAAAATGTGTATTTTACTATGGAACTGGTCTGAATGCAACATGTGCCCGAGCTGGCTTCTAGACATGTAAATGTACATTAACCTGCTCTCTATATATTGATCAAGGACTACTATCTTGTGGTCCGTCTAGCGCCAGCCACCACGCCACGCCGCTACAGCCCGGCGTCGTCCCAGACGGGCCTCTACCCCGCCCGTGCCGGGCGTCAGCCGAGGGCCGCATTGTTCGCTCACACCAGAGTTTCTGATTGTAACGAAGGTAAAGAAAGTTTGTCCGGCGCCAGGATAAAATCACGTCGTCGGGAGAGTGAGTGTAGCTATCGACGCGAATAGCGGAAGTTGCATGCTCTACCGCGACCCCGGCAACTACATGATGCCCAGTAGCTTCACTACGCATGCACATACCACCAAGTAGACAAAAGATATCACATAATCTAATAAACAATAGGTATCATTTTGGCATTTCGACTCTCAGACAATTGCATTCACTCGGTTAGGCCGACTCAGCGCCAGCATAAAGTCCAAGTTCTGAGCGACTACAAAATATCTCTTTTCATTTATGAAAACTAAGTTCAATATTTTGGGTATTGCAGTCAAATGGTGGGTAGACCAGCTGTAACGCCTTCGTCCAATATGCAGCGTAGCAATGTAAATTGACACTCCAATGTCTATTCATTCATTAATTGTTTATTTATTTATTTATTTTTTTTTTGGGGGGGGGGTGAGGGGTAGGTGTGGTGTCAGTCATGTCCTTGCTATGGATAAATACAGACTTTTCACTTCCCACGTGAAAGAGAAATAATGCAGGGGTAATCACTCGGGTTAGTTTTTCCTCATAAAAAGGTATCTATATGGTCTAAAAGCACTGGTCACAGACAGCATTGCCAATATTACAGGAGCTCTTGTGTCAATATATACAATGTGTACTCATGATTATTATGACTAATTACAAGCATTAACATGCTCATTACACCATTGTACCTGATAGTAGGCCTATATACATACATGTACATGTACGGTATGTACAGAAACAAAAGATACAGAGGAGCATGTGATTATGTAGAGCCTGACTAATTGTATTGAACATGCATAATAAGGTCGAAAATGTACAAACCTCAAACACTTGGAAAGTAGTATGTGATTAGCTGACTCGAATCATGAATAATTTACTTGTAGTTAACCCTTTCAGTTTCACCCTTAAATTATGTAAAATGTGATGAAATTTTGTAGTACCACTACCATGAGGGTTAGTAATGTAACAGCCAAAGGAATGTACACGAATGTACAAAAATTGTTACTCCAAAAGATGTTGATATTTCATGTGCAGCTTACCCAATACCCAGTAATGCAGGAATGGGAGATTTCCATGCATTGATTTTGGTGTGAATATTATATTGCACTTTGTTGTTTGTTGTTATGTGTGTGACCTTCAGTTTACATTAAATGAAAAAAAGAAAGGGAAATTAGGCTGAATTGGTTGAAGTTTAATGTGTACAAAAATTGGCTTCATTCCAATGAGGAATATTTCATCTATAGCTGGAATTTTTCTAATGTAATTTAGCAAAAATTTATGAACCCCTGGAACTAAACTGTAAGGAAATGTAAGAGAGCTTTTGCCAGACTTGCATTTTGTGCTAACCCTGTTTGATTTGTGGAGACCTTTCAAGGGTTGTGATAAATTGTAGACATTGTTGTTTGAAAGCCAATTATAAATCACACAAACTTACAGAAATAGTGTCATAAATCTTGTAGACCTGCCTAGAGGCTCCATACAGATTATAGCAACCAAGATTTCAAGGGTGGAATAATATTGCAGTATGTTTACTTTGAATATTCTTTCATGGTTGTCCCTTGTGTGTTTTGCACTCTCATTCTGAAAACATCTGAACCTGTTGCCTGTATTTCAGCTTGACATGTGAGAGGCTGAGAGCATGTGTAAATCATACTGTAGTTAGTGTTTGGTGCCATCATATTCTGTAGAGTAGACTCCATTTACACTGTCTAAAGAAACCAATCACATAATGGATTTCTTTCGGTGTGAAATGATCAGATTTCTTGAGGTTTGCATAGTGAACAAAAAGTGTTCCCAAATGTGGTTTAGCTAGACAGTCTGGTTATCATACTGTTGTTTTGACCAGTTATATTTTGCAGCTTGTAATTCAATGGTGTAATTATCATCCAAAGCCTCTAATTTTGTATATTTGGTACATGTAGGCCTACTTGATTCGGGTACCAAGACTACAGGCTATATGAATTGTGTGTAAATTCATGTTTGCTGGTCATTTTCAAACTGGTCATCATAATGGCAAGTTTTATTGACTAGACAAGGGAGTTTGACCTTAGTCTATAGCTGACATTCTACCATGGGAACCAGAATCATTTTTGAGCTACCTGTGTACAGTGTACACATGGTTTTTAATGTTTTTAGCCTAACATTATCACCACTAACCCTGATCCGAAAAAAAATTAAAACAAGCTATTATTGACTTTCATGACCTTACATATCTATAAAATGCTAACTACACACACAAATTAGGCTCAAGGTATCAGCAAGAATGGCTAATAACACCCCTGCCCCCAAAAGGAAAACAAAAAAATATTAAGAATAATGAATAAGACATTAAATAAAAACTAACAAAATCGAAGCAAACAGTAAAACCATGACAAAATACATTCTGTGTTTTGTATCAGGCTACTGAAAT
Organism: Eucidaris tribuloides; assembly: GCA_001188425.1. NCBI lineage: Eukaryota > Metazoa > Echinodermata > Echinoidea > Cidaroida > Cidaridae > Eucidaris > Eucidaris tribuloides. Next base: position 18,257 of record JZLH01S0556202.1, read on the forward strand.
CATAAATTATGAATTCATACTGACTACACCTGTACATGTACACTGGTACGTTACTCTGCAATTTGTATGGTCAAGATCATGATCACCGTTGCCATCATCTGCACTGTCATCATCATCATCATTATCATCATCATTATCATCATCATCATCATCATCATCATCATCATCATCATCATCATCATCATCATCATCATCGTCGTTATCATCGCCATTCGTCAGCAGTATACATTAGTATAAAAGTATGATAAATTTGACATCTCACAAATAAGAATAAAAAGCAATGTCAAAATTCTGGTCAGGTTTAGCTGTTCTGTACAAGTGTTTTTCCATCATCTTCCTTATTATGCTTGGTTTCAGGCCAGACTGAGTAAAATAGAGTGGAGAGATGTAACAATTTTGACATATTTATTGGAAGATGTGCTACAGGTCTCCATGTCAGTGCAGATTGTTTGAAGATTGTGTTATAAATCATTGTTGTATGTGGGAGGTGAGAGTCTAGAAGAATTGAACAGGATTGCCTATGTCTCCAAGTTTAAGGATTGCTTTATAACCATCGATTAATCATCCATAATTATTTACGTGGAGTTGCACTCATTTCAACTAGCTGATTTCATAGGACTAACAACCTCTCAGTCTCATTCTAAGGAGCTAACAATAGCTATGCAGGTATGTAATTTGATCACTTTCAACTTCTACTAGTTTGTTAAACCTTGTGTTCCGGCAGTTATTTTCTGTTGTATGTGTATGTACATTGAAAATTTTACCTACATGTGCAGACAATGGTAGGCAATGATGCATCGTGAAATGTGCATAGCTGGAAGTACTGTATAGGGGCCTACTTATACTACAGCGTGGTCATTTGTTAATTGCATAGAGAAATCAATACAACTGTTAATGTTTTGAATTTAGTATTTAGTATTTAGTTTAATTCTCCTGTTTGTCTGCATTTTGGTGGTCAAGCTGGTGTGATGGTTATTTGTGAATAAGTATAATTTAAATAACAACAATCTGACTTTGAACTACATTTTTAATATTGTGATGTTATTTGTTCTTATGAGTGTTCAGGCAGTAGTAGCTACATGTACTGCACAGTCCAGAAAGCCATAACTTGCAATTATGAATTCAGGACTTTCAAGTATGTGTATTACTATATTTTATTTTTGCTTGCTGGGCATTTTGTAAAATTTGTAAAGAACCATGCAATTTAAACTTAAAGGTTAGTGACATGATTGGGAACACTTGAAAATGCCTCAAGAGCCAAATAAGTTGAAATATATACCAACTATACACTAGCCAGAGTGGATCTCCCAGCTGGAAGGATTTGTCTGTGATTTGTTTACTTAAGGAGAATCAAGCATAAACATAGGAGTATCTTAATTTTATCCGGGGACGATAAAAATAAGCCCCATAGAGAGCCACACAGCAGGTTTCCGTGCTACGAGTGATATTGACATTGTTTATTTTAGAATGAGTGAACGTTTGACTACAAGATTTTCACATTAGAATCCTTGCATAGTTAACTTGATTCTAGAGTAGTTTCAGCCCAAGTTGAGGACTACCCCCAATCATGTCCTTTACCTTTAATATGAAAGATTTCAAGCATTAAAGGGACCGTAAATTCGCAAGTCGTGGGCGTTTGGACCTGGCCCGACTCGGGTAAAATTCGGGAATGCCCGTATACATTCGGAAAACGAGCGCACACGAATTGTGTGCAATTCCCTAA
>JZLH01S0556346.1:0-32551 GCA_001188425.1 Eucidaris tribuloides
TCATTTATTTTGGCAAGTCAAGAATAGCAAAAGAATATGATACAATATAACACAACGTATTAATGATCATACAATCGTTGTGTTGTGTTATTGTTGGATCCACCTCTGCCCATGCATCTTCTCACACTCTTTTCATGCACCACATATAGCGGAAACCCATGAATTTTCCTTGTTTTCCTCTTAATTATAGAACTGCTTGCCTTCAAAATTTCTCATTTCAATATCTCTTCAAAGTTTCAAGAGATCACTATCAAAATCATATGTGTTTATGATGTTGCCTTGTAAGAGGCCTATACTTTTCGAAGCGTGTATTACATTTAATGAATGGGCGCTATGTAAATGTCAATGTTATGTTAATGTCGTAATCGTTTATATTGGAAACCGCGATGAAAGTTGAGGAAAGGGGGGGGGGGGGATTTGCGTGAAACGAAATAAATTTATACATAAAATTCATTATGGAAATTTATCCCAAGAGATCAAGAATGACAGGTCACTCAACCAAGAGGGCGTTGTTGAAAAACAACTTAGAGATAGATCGACCGAAATCGCAACAGGAGCTGTGTAGGACCAGAATTTTCGTAATGTGGAAACATTTGGATAATTATTTCATCATGTAGTACACTGTATATCTTTGTGTATTTGAAGAATGTTACCTGATTCTGCTTGAGTTCGTGGTATTATCTTAGGAGATATTACGTGTAATCTTCATCAATTATTGTAATGAGTTGTGTGGGAGATAGACTACGGCGCGTCGTCGTTGTAAACGTTGCCGTTGGTAGCCCCGTGTGAAGTCCGTTCGCGTCGTAGGTACGTACGTAAGTGCGGCTACTGCTGCTACAACAAAGCGTCTTCAATTAACATGATAATTTAGATTAAATTAATGTCACAAGTGTGTGGGATATAGGGTGATTTCTACGCTTTATTCTTCACGACCACAAGTGTCGTGTCAGTTACAGTCACATTGTCAATGTCGTTCTTTTTCATGTTTTCATGAACAACAAACGGCATCGAAACACTGCTAGTTGTCATGGTTGTTTGTGCATTGTGCGGACTGAATTTGTGAGATGGGAAAACTTTGATTTTCAACTTCAATCGACCAAATTTGCTGTATTTATAAATAAGCATACTCGAATTCTTTTATATTGTTCTTCAGTTTAATGGCTATAGGGTCTAGTGGCTTCGTATTAATAACAAATTTTCTCAGAAATTCTTAATAATGTAAGATTGTATTGTAATCACAGACACAAAAAATTGATATGAAATCAACCACTGTGAATTTAATTATTTTGCCACATGTGATTACTCCACATTTTGTATGCAAATTAAATTAGGGAAGTGTTTAATGTTAAACATTCCCCCTTTACTTAGTATAACTTTAATTAACAAGCAGTAATTTATTCAGTAGAGGTCAATGAATGCAAAAAAACCAACCATTTAAAAGTAAAAAAAAAAGCCACAAAACTTGGACTCTAAATTAAGTTGGAAAAATACTAAATGATGAACAGAATGTAGAGAAAAATAATATTCCATGAAATAATTGCTGAATACCCCAAAATGTTCTATTTGTCTTGTGATTCCCATAGGATGGCATGTCAGTCACCAAAATCAAACCAAAACAGTCTAGAGCACACACAGAATGGGACACAGTAGTATTGGGATAGTCTGTACTGTAGGCCTACATTCCACATAGAATAGAGAATACTTGACAAAATATATGTAAAAATGATTTATAATGATAATGATGATGATGATGATGATAATAATAATAATATGATGATGATGATGATTATCATCATTACATGTACTGTATTATGATTAATACATGTATTTTCCTATTGGGTTGTTTAAGTGTGATTAATTAATAATCTCTAATTTAATTGGACTACATGTATTAGTTCTCTAGACTGTTGTAAGTATTAACCCGTTGACTACGAGATTCCGCAAATCCCCATAGACTTTGTACTACAGGGGCCATCTGGTTCCCGTAAGCAACGGGTTAACAGAATGAAAGATATCTTGTCAAAACCATTTTAACTCATTGGAGACGATTTGATTTCAATATAATATGCATCATCGATGATCGTCCATAGACCCCACCCCATTGCCTAGGGTATATCTTTTGAGAGAGTAAGAGTATTTGAATACAGAAAATATCCAAGAAGTCCAGCGAGTACTAAGTCCAGTTAATTGTATACTTATTTTCATATCGTGCTGATGAAGATTGTAGGAGTTGGCCTTTATTTTCAGTTATTGAACCTGGGAAAAACATAGAGCTCTTTAGCTCCATGGAAAAACTAGAGAAATGGTTGTTTCATCACTGTGTGTGTTTGCACTTAAACTTTTTTCAAGGTAGTTCAAGAATAAAGCTGATTTATTTTGCTTGCTTTTATTATAATTATTATTTTTTTTGGGTGGGGGGCGGGATAATTTAAATCATGATTGAAATTAAATCATATTAAACAGTTAAAGCAAAATATGCAACAAAAATGTTTTCATGATTTTATTTATTTATGATGATTTATTTTTATTTTATGGTGTATTTCTCTAATTTTTATGTTTTTGGTCAGTGTCCTTTTATAAAGTGTGTACAGTGGTAAATATTGGTGGGCTATTGTAGAAAAAAATACATTTCCTATGTTTAATTAATGAGATTGGATAACTACATGTATTTGTTCATTTGTTTCCTGTAAATTATTCACCCTAACATGCTTTAAAGACACTATATAACACTGTGGAAGACACATTCAAAAATTGTTGAACTTTGCTATCTGACATACAGTATCTGACAGTGTTTGAATGGACAAATAAACACCTTAGAACACAAAAGTTTGGACAGTTATGCTGTCATTAGTACAATATGTGCAGATACAAATTGGCACATTAATTTCCTATCAGGCGATAGGAAATTCTGCAACACAGCAGTCTATGGGGGAAAGCTGGAATGGTCTCTCAATGATTTTTACTTTTTTAAAGCACTTACAGATCGTTTTAAACTGTAATTTTTTCAGGGCTTCATTTTTAGACCATGTCAGAGACACTGGTAGCATGGGGAATCATGCAGCTCAGATTTTTTAAACTGGAAACACTGTTATACAGTGCCTTTAATTATGAAATTCACAATTAAAAAATATAATGAAAATGATTTCCCAAATTTGTACTTTATCCAGTATGTGTATTAGAATTAAATAGAATTCCAGGGCCCAGAATTTTCACATATTTCTTTTGAAAAATAAGATAAATGTTAAATCATAGGATTTGATTTTGTGAAATATTTTACTGAAACTTCACCTGGCAGGTATTGAATCTTTCAATTTTGTCTTTCACTCGTATCCAGGTCAAAAGAGGAATGGGAGATGAATGCCATAAAGCGCCATGTTCTCAAAACATTCAAGATGGGAGCTACTAATGGCAAAGTGTATGATTCTGACAGTGAGTATTCATCCAGGACCCTATAATATTGTTGGAATAAAAGAAAGACATAAGAATTGATCTTTTCATTTATACTAGGTGTTAAAAATAAAATTTGTTAATTTTGATAGCTAATAACACAAAAACTATACACCAGATAATACTGGCATGAGTTTGGGTTATAGCTGAAGAGTCAATATTTTTGTTAGAGGTGGTTTCAATACGATATCAATGATCAGTTTTATGTAATTCATACTTATTTAAAAAGTTAGAGTTCAGATTTTGCTCAAAATCCAACCCACTGTACAAAATTGAGACTGTACAGAAATCAAATGGTGTGTGTCAGCCGTGTGTGCCTTGTCCACGTACAATAGCAATAGACAATGGCTGTGGATAGTGAATAGTCCAGCAGTCGCTAGGCTACTAATGAATATTAATAAAGAATTTATCTCACTTGGACGTAATGAAACTCGCATACCAACATTTCCAATGTGTGCTATGCCAGCCATTGTCCATTGCTTGAATGCTGTTGTCTAAAAACTAGTAGACACACACTCTTACACACACCATTTGTTTTCAGTGCAGTCTCAATTTTGTACAGAGAGCTGGATATTGAGCAAAATCTGAACTCTAACATTTTAAATAAGCATGATTTACATAAAACTGATTATTGATATCGTATTGAAACCACCTACAACAAAAATGTTCACTCTTTAGCTATAACTCATACTCATGCTAGTGTTATCTGGTGTATAGTTTTTGTGTTATTACATATCAAAATTAACAAATTTTATTTTTAACACCTAGTATATGATGTCAACTTTTGATAGTGATATATTTTTTTTATTCATTTACTATTTTACGTATTTATTTATTCATTTTCTATTTCACTGAATGTATTTATTTATTTATCTGTTTATATCCTGTTATTTATTTTGCAATAGTTCTTGATTACATTCGGTGTGCTTTGTTGTTAAAGGCCTCATGAACAAAAGAGTGGAAACTAGTTTGAAATTGTCATTTTTGTAACTTTTTACATATCCTTAAAAAACTTTGAGACCAAAAAAAGGGGCTTTCCATTGAGCTGACAACTGTCCCTATTTTTGGCAAAAAGCATGGGAAAAACAAAACAAAACACTTTTTACCCATGTTTCAGATTTTGTCCCTAATTTTGCAAATTTATTCAGAGTAATGCATATGCGATATTTTAAAAAGTCTTTAATAGATATGCAGCATAATAATACATTTTGTTTAGGGAACAGATTTTTTTCTTGATAATAAAATCTAAGAAATATATATACAAAATTATTATGAATCTTTTCCTCTCACATCAATCATTGGAGGTGTGAGATATTGATTATACACTATAGGTCATTATGTTCTAGCAGAGTAAAGAGGACTAAAACACAGACATCTATCTATATTCAGAGAATAAAACAGAGAAAATGGGCAAATTTGGCTGAATTTTTATGAGTTAATGAATGACCAAGGTTGATTTAAATCATTATATTGCAGGATTTGTAAATTGGCAACACTGCCATATTGTGGGATGAGATTGTGGAAAGCAGTCTTAATTGGTTATGTACACAAGTTTTCATTTTCTATCATGTCAGTTTAGAAGGTGACTCAATTCTTTCAGAAAAGCATGCAGAATCATATTTGCTGTGACATACTTGAACAAACAAGAAAGAGGATATTGATTTTTTGAGGAAAAATGAGATGAAGTAAAAGTCTATGAAATGAATATTTATTTAGCTGGATCAAATCTAAACAAACACAGGAACCTCTGCAAATAAATAAATGCAGCTATTTTGACAACATTTAATAAAAATAATAAGTAAAATCCTGCATATATACTTTGAATCAAAAACTGAAGAGTTGATTTTTCAGTTGTGATATCTCTCGACAGTGTTTGACCATGCCAATAATTAGTTGCGTTAGCCTTTGAAACGTATTCTTTCAGATGGCCTCAATAGGCTTTTAAGGTATTCTAAGAAGACTGAAAAGAGTGTTCTCTGTTGTGGTTCAGGGAGGGCTTAACAACTGCCTGAAGACCCAGGTTGGTTTTGCAAAATGGCTTGGGTCATTTTCACAAAGGACGCTTAACTTACAGACTTGGTGTGTAATCTGTGGTTTTACCCAGGGTATTGGTGTATTTAGCCAATTTGTTTGGGATGTAGAGATTTAAGTTACCGTATATGAAATGGCATGTGTAATTTGACATGCTTGAAATTGAAATTATGAGATTTCATGTTGTATTTGAGGTATTAAGTAATTAGTAGAAAGGAAAACAATAAATAAAATTAAAGCATTCAGATGGTACAGTTAGGTAAATTTTCATATTTTTGTAAGGAAAAATCTTTAGTTAAGAGGACCAAAGGTGAAATAATTCAAGAATTGATTAAGAATAACAGCAACTACTACTTTTGCTGCTGCTGCTGCTACTACTACTACTACTACTACTACTACTACTACTACTACTACTACTACTACTACTACTACTACTTCTACTACTCTGCTACTTCTGCTACTACTACTACACAGCTACTACTACTATTACTACTACTACTACTACTAGTACTACTACTACTACTACTACTACTGCTACTACATGTACTACTACTACTACTACTACTACTACTACTACTACTACTACTACTACTACTACTACTACTACTACTACTACTACTACTACTACTACTACTACTACTACTACTACTACTACTACTACTACTACTACTACTACTACTACTACTGCAACTACTAGTAGTAGTATTGCCAATACTATAGATGTATGTACATGTAATTCTAATTAATAACTGCTCAATACTTCTATTGCTAAATTACTACAAATTTGAATTTGCATATTCATGTATATGCATAATCCTCTAGACCTAATTTTAAGGTTGCAAGAAAAGTACATTAAATTTGTCCGTAATATTACTCTTTTTCCTTGACTTTTTGTATTGTAGGGAAGACCAACTCAGACTTGTCTCAGTCTGATCTCAGTCTAACTGCTGATGATACCAGCTTTACACCAAAGTCCAACTCCCCAAGGACCCTGGATACCGTCTCTAGTTCAGGTAGGTGATGTATTCTGGAGTTGTTGGTGGCAGCTTCTTACAGGATTGTTCAGCTCATTTAGGCTCATTAAAGATTTATTTCAAGCTGATAGTAACTTGCTTGGAATATATATGCAGAAATAATCATGGAAAACATTGGTCAAAGTTTCAGAAAAAATGCAATAAATGATAAATATGAAGTAAAGTAAAATGAAATATGTATAAATTCATTAGTTTTTAGAAATTCTTGTCATATTTTTTTTTTTGGTGCAAATTTGCAACACTGTGTTATTATGCAAGCAACTCTCCATTTGTTGGCACACACAATTTCAGGGCATTTTCATTTTCTGTGAAGAAACATGTCGCTCATTACATTATTTTAATATTATATCCCGTCATGCTAAGATTGTTCAATGTCTGGTTTGGTGCAATTGACATCACGGTGATTGATGGTATTGCCATCCTTTGGGACAGAACTGGCACAGCCCGTTTAGGTAATACACGGGAAGCCGTAGGGGTTGGAGCTCGAAAATAATTACTGGCTTTTAATCCGTATAGTTAGCCACGTGTACAAAACCCAAATGCACCGGCACGCAATTTTTTTTCATGCGTTCCGTGAAAGACATTTTACTGTGATTTGTGTTGTTATGGGAGGTTGTAGCAACATTTTATGATTAAAACTAGTTAAGTTGTAGATTTGAGTTAAGCATTACAATTAAATAAGATAGAGCGATTTAATTAGTGGTTATATCAGGTTATATAAATTTGGTACTCGACTAACAAGAGTATACGGATACGTTACAAACATTGAGTCCCCTATCCTTACTAGTGAGAATAAAAATGTATCGGTCAGTTGTCATTCCATTGTAAACGCACGGGTGTAACGTAACAAGCACGTAACAAGACAACGAGAATTGGAAGTGGATTTCCTTTTTCTTTTTTCACCAGTTTCGATGACGGATATAAAACCAAATATTACGCTTCATTCCGAGCGTTCTAGTGTTAAAACTATGGTCCCTCGCCGTGACGTGCAGTACTACTATTTTGCTTCGGGGCCTACGCCCTCGAGCAAAATAGCTACTATGTGCGGCAATCACCTTCGGGGCCCTATAGTTAAATTTAATAGAACCGCTCATGGCTGTACATATTGTATACTATGTACAGAATGTTCACACGACAGGTAAAGCAATTAGGTTAAGCATAGATAGTCAAGAAAAATTAGTGATACATACAAAGGAAATGGAGGGATGATCACAGTTAGTGTCACAATGTTACAAATTTTGCAATTTTCTCAAGGATTTTCAGAAAATTTATATTTCTGTTCATACTTTGTGTGAGTGTTTATATGCATGTGTGTGTGTGTGTGGGTGGGTGTGCTCCTGTTTCATAGAAAGGTAGAAGATGTAATTGTTCAATTTGAGTGACAAAAAATGATGACAAAAGGTAGTGAGACTGGAATTTACTGTACATCTATGATGTATGTAAAGCTACATATATGATGGATCATTTCTTAGTCTTCTTTAACATGGTTGTGTTGAGGTATATCAACATGACCTTGACCTTTGAGACTCCCTGTCCTATTGATGAGAGTAATGTACAAACTTCAGTCAGTTCAAACATTCTTGCCCCAGGCCAGTTTGCAGTTCTGTACCTCCTAGCTTTTTGCATGCATGTCTGAAAATAAACAGAATATTAGACTTGAATAGAACATACAGTATGTATGTGTGATTCTGTACACTGTAGGTGATTCATGGACTGCATACATGTTTTCACATTTAACTGCTTATGATATGATGACCTTTGACATTAAAATTGACAATCATAAATTTTGTCATGTTACACCTACGTGGAGCTGATGGCTGCCATAATGTGCTGAAGCGTACATGTACATGTAGCTACAACCATGTATATAAATGTGGCACAAGTTCCAGTCCATGTCTTCAAGTAAAGGAAGATGTAACTACATGTAATAGGATTAAGTTAAAAAAAAATAACATAATTGTGAGCATTGTGAGAATTATGGTACATGGTGATAAAGAAAGCCTACATAAGGGGTACTGTGTACTTACCCTCAGCAAGGCCCAAACAATTACATTTTCTGTTAATTTTATGTCTGTTGCGAAATTTTCCAATGACCAAGATCGCCGAAACAGCTACAGGGGGAGGAGCGTATTGATATCGATTCAAAAAGTGCATAAATTAATATGGCACGATTAGCATGTGTCGGGCGGCATGCTTCGGTCATGTCATGTCAGCTCAAGGCCAGCGCATGTGCAATCTGATTGGTTGGGAAGAACTGACGGTTACCCCAAAATCTTGTTAACTTATTCCTGTTAGTTGCCAGCTACATGTACGTCTTCGTTTAAAACCTTTTAGGAAAACAGTTTGTGCCCTTTCTGACAAAGCAGGATGGCAACCTGGGTGGGTGTTACTATTTTGCATTTATTGAATTGTAGTCTCTTACTAATTTGTGTCATGTGAACTATTGACTCTAGATTAGAGAAGACAATGCTTACTACGCCAAGGCTTCACCGTGCTCATAATCAGTTACCGGTAGTTACTTTCTTGCGTGTGTAACCAGATTGCACTGTTGTTTATCATGAAGTTTTGAGTGAAAATGAGAAAAGTGTGACTTTTCAGAAAATATAGGAGAATTGGGAAAAATCAACATTTTGTAATCAATCAACTAGTGATCTAGCCTACCTGTATATTTGATGACTAAGCCAACATATATTTTGGTCCAAATCATACAGAAAAAAAGAAAGAAAAATGGGGAAATTATTCACTACAAAGAGATCATAATGTGGGTTCAGCTATTCATTCACCTGTTTGTAAATCACACCCATTCACTGTTTGATGACCAAAACACACATTGACGGCCACCCGACTTTGGCTTGAAGTGACACTCGTGAACTACACACTACAGCCTGCACAAATAGTCAAAGTTGCTAAGTCATGTTATACCTTTTGTGACTGAACAAAGAATTGCTAGAATAACGCCCATTGTACTCACCCGTCAAAAACAGTGATTTTTGAACTTGGCTGAATCATAATTGGTAAATATACCTGCATTCATTTGGACAAGCTGAACAATAAATCCAGGGGTGTACAATAAGAGCTAGGTTTACTCAGCAATACAGATTCAATAAGTTCAACTTCAAGGGTCATACAGTAGTGAGACATCCAAGCATACAGACTGATATATGTCAGTCTGCTAACTTGGCTTTAGGATGAAACATACAAATCATACAAAAGTAGTGTGTTGCATTCCTACACATTGATAACTGAGGTTGATTCATAGGACCTGATTTAAGTATGCTTTAACATGTGCCCTCTGTTACTTTAAAGTTTTAACAAACTTTTCGGTTTTAATTAAAGTTTTAGATCCAGATTTTGTACAAATGTACAGAGGTACACCTAATGTACATGGTGTATAAGGTTAAATTTATTATCTTGAAATTCAAATTTCAGATACTTCGCAAATACATCAATACATACCTTTTTACTGACTGTGTGTTCACGTATGTACTTGTGAATTGTAGTTACGTCTGGTTTGAACATGAGGAGTATCTAACCTTTGGTTGTGATATTTGTTATTTATTTCAGACGTATTTGTACTGGTTGGGGTGAAGGAAATGTCAATTATCACAAGTTTTCTCCTGTCATAATTGCAATGGATTTAGACAAGTTGGAAAGGTTGAATTGTAGGCTGTTTGTGTTGGAAGTCAGTTTTACACTCCATTTCATCTCTTGATGAGGCTGATCATGAGTAGTGTTCAGAGTAACTGCCAAAAAAAAGGAGACAATGTGTTTTTGTTATGGGAAAGGGATATTTTTTCTCTTATTGAGTTTCAAAATTAGTTTTAGCGTGAGACAGACAGATAAATATCTCCAGTTGGAGTGAGTGTTTGGATATGTACATGTACATGTTTCATTTGAAAATGGATTGGATGGCTTACTATGTTAGTAAATTTGATCATACAAAATATAATTTTTTTATATCACAGCTTGTCATGCCAGTCAATTATTTCAATTGAATAATTCAAATAAATCTTTAGGTAAACTACTATTTCAAACATGATTACTGTTACATTGCCGAACCGTTAGCACATGCATCACAGACAACTTCACGCCTGGAGCAAAAGCAGTCAGTTTATAGCTTAATTGATTCATTTTGTTTTGAATGTATGGTATGTGAATTTGGAAATTGACTTAACGCAAACATGCGTTTTAAGGCGTGTAGTTCCACTTGGCCAGTGAACCTGCCAGTCGGAGTCATCAGGTGTGAAAGCACTGACTGAAGCTGGTTGAATCATAGGGCAGTGGGGTACTCAGCTGAGACAGCAAGGGAGAGGAGGGGATGGTTTGGGGGTGAGGGGCTGGTCTTGGATTTCTGAGCATTTGATTGTTGTCAAGGTGTGTCTTTGTTTTGTTTTATTTTTCCTCAAAAGTTCTTGACTATCGAGCCAGAGGATTGAACAATATATTAATGAGGGATGTTTTGGGTGATATCCACACACCCCTTCTTCCTCCCATTCCTCCTATGCCACAACTATGCCACTGTAGTGTTATGCCCCTGATATTGATGGTTGAGACCTTTTCACCTTGTCTCACACTTACAGTATTATCTTCAAAATAGTACATATGCCTAATGTGTGCAGCTGAATTATTCTTCAGTTTGGCTCAGCATTTTGTTGGAGTTTAAAGCCCAAGTATAGTTTTGGTAAAATAATGGTAAAAAATATAATTCTTTGCAATGTTTTTCAGATACACCTACATGTACATGTATATGATCTACCAATGCCCTGAAAATTACCCGGTCTGAAACTCTCCCATTTTTTAGAAACTACTCAAAATGTAAAATCGTTGGGGGGGGGGGGGAACCCCAAGATTTCCCATAGGTAATGTATACCGCTAGATGCTCTCTTATAATTTGAACATCATAATTTGTCACTATAAATCATTGTCATCATCACCATTATCGTCATCGTCGTCATCATTATTTGTCATCGTCATCGTCATATTTTTCAATGCAGCAACAGAAATTCTGTAACATCTTCACTAAAATGCAGTAAATGCCTTTGAGATCTGAAACTTCATGTATAAAGTGCATTGTCTTCCAGTACTAAAAATGCTTGTGTCATAGAGTAGATTTCTTCACCTTACAGTAGTCCCACTATTTGGTAGAAATGGAATGGTGTCTAGTTGAGCCTCATACATGTTATTCCAGCAATGTATTTGATGCTGAACAGTACTATATGGACGTGTATTTCTAGGTAAAAACCAGATGATTCATTTTTGTATGCATCAAAGTTTCTGATATGCTTGAACTGTACCATGGAGGTAGAAGAGCTCTTCTACCTCCATGACTGTACACAGAAAGTGGTAGAATTCTGATTTTTGCTTTCTTCAGAGAACAGAAACTGTTTCAGTTCACTAAAGTCTGCCTTGTTAGGCTTGGTTGTCATGGTGTGACCTAGCTAACCTGTCAATGGCTTGGACAGCTTCACTCTCTCAGCACCCAATTCAGTGCCAATGAATCCTCAACAATTGACTGTCATCAAACTCTCAATCTGTCATAAATCACTGGCAGGTCACTCTGTTATCTACATTTAATGGGTCATGGATAGTCTCTGACAAAGACCCCACATGTGACTTAGTTATCAAGCATGTAATCACTGATCCGTGCAAGACATTTTCTGTTTTTATGATATTGCAACCATAATCTAAAATGTTATTTTTTTAAAGGAAATGGTGTAGTACATGTAAGTACAGTGTATGTTCTGCATAGGAATGATGACCCATGGAACTACTTACATGTAAATGGCTCTATGGTCAGGGTGAACAAATCAAAGGAGAGATGAAAGCATTACAGAGCTCTGATTTTACAGGCATTGGGCCTACAGTAGTCTATGTCACTGACTGTGACATAGACTAGCTTTAGACTTATTATCCCATAATGGCTTCCAGAATACACAAAGGGTGGTTCTCCTAGATAAGGTTTAATAGTGTTAATGAGCCCTAATTGTGTGCTAATGGTAGTTTAAGATCCATTTTAAGGTTCCATTTTCAGAGACCGAAGAACCCATAGAGAATATATGTTTCATTGGTGTAAAACATTCAAATTTGTTCAAACCATTTGCGTAAATGGATGAAATTTGTTCCCCGGGATTTGTTCATGAAGACTCACTCACAATGCAATGTGATGTGATTTCTTCCATTGAAGCTAAATGAACACTCTCAGACAGTAACTTCTAAACCCATTTTTGGAGTTGAAATGAGACTTACACGTAAAGCTTTTTAAAGGTATTGGCTAACATTTACCACAGTTAAAAAAAACTCTGAGCTACGTGATTCCCCATGCTACCTTTGATAAGGTCTAAAATGATGCCCTGAAAAAATTGTATTTCAAAATGATTATTTAGTGCTTAAAAAGTGAAAATTGTTAGTTGAGTGGATTCACCTGCCCATTTTCTCCCATAGACTTGCTGTGTGTACACCTAGGCTATTTGAACTCGCCCCAAGTTTTAATTGTTTATTCATGCATAACTTGCCATTGGAAGTGTAACTTTCCAAACTTTTTTATTCTAGGGTGTTTATTTGTCCATATGAACACTACTATGTAGTTCAGATATCAAAATTTGACTAATTTTTTAAATGGACCTCACAATGTTAGCCTATCACTTTAAAACAGCAAAAGTCATACATGTAGTATTGTACATTAAAAGTATTGACAGCCATGATATTATAGAACATGAGAGAAGAATTTGTGGAATTGCCACCAGCTGTCTACTCAGCAAACCTTTTGGCAACTTCTATGTTTGTGTTGAACTCTTTCTGAAATGAATCCCTTTGTAGTTCATATTTCCATGGTTGTTTAAAGGATCTTGTAAGAGATTATACTACATGTTATTGTTTCACTCCTAAATATTTGCTGGGTTGTGAACTGGGTAGTCTTTGCCATCCTCCAAAGAATCTGTGTTGGGTTTCACTGGTTGTGATAGCTGAGACGTCCACCTGTTAATTTTGGTGGTATTATTTTCAACTTAGGAAACACAAAGTCAGGAATGTTGTAGGTATAGTGTGTTTCTGTGAGGCTGACTTTATTCTTGGCTGGCTTGTTTGGATCATGCATCTATCCTATTTGTCCTACTTGTTAGGGTCAGTGAACTTGAGTTAGGACATGTGCAAAGAAATGGTTAAGTGCCAAGATCACATGCTTTTGTTGTTAAAGGTACTATGTCGGCTTGCTTCTGTTGTGAATGATCTACAATATATAATCTTGTCCACTATCATTGTCCAATGAGAAATAGGGAATGTGATACAGTAGTTACATGTATGTTCCATCCTCTCTGTATCTCTGAGTTCAGTGGCAAGGTTGGTATAGTCATGGACCCTACTATGAAGTAGGGTCCATGGTATGGTTATACAGAAACCATCAATTGGTAATATATGATGAATAGTATGACGTTACCCACAAACCAAAATGACTTGGTACCTACAGTATAACATGTACAATTGTGCATGGAGAATCTGGAATCCTATTTTTAAAAGCAAATTTACAATGTAGGAAAATTGGATTGAATCAATAAACAATGGAAGAAAAAAATGTGTAGATAAATGATCATATGATTTACAGATCATAGATGTGATACATGAAATTCAACAAGTTTCCCCCAAAATTTAGTATTGCACTTTCAACATTAATTAGTAATTTTACACTTATTTTTCAGGTTACATACACAATTTTTAATTTCAGTAATTGGATATTTCCTTTGTACCTGTAACTAGTGTTTTGCTGTGTGTACATGTACATGTATAGTCACTATTATTGCACTTGACATTACAATTATACTGGTGCTTTGATTGTGGCAGATATAAAGTTCTGCACTTGCAGAAATGAAGTCTTGAAGAGCTTGAACAGGACTTCACTCTGCATTATTCGGACATTGCATCTGGGTGATGTTTCATAATGTACCTGCATTACATGTATGTATCAGGGAGTACACATTTTCAGTGGTTAAATTTGAGAAACCCTTGATTAAGATTCAAATATTTCTTGTGTAAAATGGTGACTGTAAAGCTGGGTACCGGTACTTAAAAATTCAAACCCCCTTGTCAGAAACGGTACATGATGTTACAGCACGATATCAGCATTGTCAAGGGTTCTCCACTATGTTGCGTAACAGAACTAATTGAGTACACATAGTAAGTAGTATAAGCGAGTTCGTAATTAGCGCAGGGGACCGCCATGGACAATATGACGTCACGGGTCAAGGGTCAAAGTGACCAAACAATGCTAGCGTTCAGCGTTCGCGTTCATACTGTGCGTTGCTAGCTGTATACATACACGTTGCTATATTCGTTCACGGACACTGCGATCTTTCATAGCTATTTATATCAAGAGTTGTTGTCAATTTTATTTCACCATGTCTGAAGAAGAGTTATCAATCGACGATATTAGATTGTGGAACGTCAACACATTAAAAGATTTTCTTCGCAAGAGGAATCTAAAGGTGAGCGGGCGTAAGGATGAACTTGTCGCTCTTGTCTTCGCTGCGAAGAAGATGCCGGGGCTCGCTGTACCGAGCGCCTCGCAAGCTGACGTGGAGCAACAGAAGCAAAAACATTACGAAGACCTCCTGAAGACCCCGTCGTCTGGAAAACTCCCCGACCCGAAATTGTTGAAAAACTGGGAGTCAGAAGCCAATTCCATCACAAAGTGGCCACCAACAATGGCGTTTGATATTGGCAAGTACTTGAACAGCATCGATGACATCCCCCTTCGCCGCCGGTTGATGTCGGACTACAAAGATCAGAAGGCCTACAGCTACTTTGCCTCCGGTTGGATGGACCAAGTCGAGTACCATGGCGTGAATGTGGACAGCAAATTTTGCTTCTTGAAGACCAAGTGCAGGCCATCGCAAAGAGTGAATGATGTACCGTGGAGTGTATGGGTCACCATTGACAAGAAGTCGGGAGAAATACACAGTGCTTTTTGCGAGTGTTTTGCAGGGTAAGTCATGAAAACGAAAATAAATATACACTGTATCAGGGAAATTGTACACATGTACAATGTGGACACCGCTACCGCCAAGTTTTTTATTCTGAGACCACTAACCAACCACTGTTCTATAATAATGTTTAGTTGGACCGACAGTTGTGTTGATTAAAAATCACCGGGCTATAATATACGCCATCAGTCCACTAAACCAAGCTTAAAAGATGGGTTATGTTTACAAGGAGACTTTATTGCCCCCCCCCCCCCTCGCCCCTCCCACCATGATTTAAAAATCAAACTAAAATATTTAATAGCTTGCCTGCATAATGTGCTTAGAATTTAAACGTGTCAGTTCAAGGTGAAGGTTTTTTGTTAGTGATGTAAACTTGTAAAGCACGGTACCTACTACGTATGTGGTCCAGGGTGATGTAAAGTTTTGGTTTGGTGTCATATTTCTCCCGCTGCACTAATTTTTATGCCACCTGGCCCAGCAGCATGCATCCACATCCACATTCATGTATGAAAGTTGTTTATTTTTTTTCTGGTTTTATTTTAAATGCTTTTACAGGTACAGCACAACATGCAATCATGTTGCTGCGTTGTTATTCAAGGTTGACTACGCCTGGCGGAATGGACTGACAAACCCAGCCTGTACTTCCCGTGAGTGCAAGTGGTCAGCGTTTGCAGGAAAGCAGTCAGTGGAACCTAAGCGTGTATCGGAGATGATCTGGAATAAACCAAAGTTTTCTAGGCAAGGTACGTGTGGATTTTGCATTGCAAAAATAGAAACTGAGTGATCTGCATTGCTTAAAAATAATTCTCTTCTCAGATATTTATATTTTACAATCCCCACCCCTTTCTTAGGTCTTATATAACAAAAAAAATAACTTGCATTTTGATTTTATTGAAATATTTAGATACTTGTAAATGATATTCTAAAGATGTCAGCTTGGAAAAAAAAATTCAAGTGTTTATCGTGGATGAGTGAAATAACTATGATGAGGCACGGCGAGGCTGCCATTGTAAATTTAGTGATTTATTATTCCCTCTGTGCCCTTAAGGAAAATAAAAAGTACCCACAAGGCTAAAAAAGTAATGTAGTAGTTTTTTCTTTTAGTTTAATTAAATAGATATACATATCAAGTACTAATTTTGGACAATTATTTCTCATTTCAGCTTCATCTGAGACAACGGAAGGAATTAATACCAAGGTGCGCCGGCTTTTTTCACCATTGAGTTCGCGTTCGATGGCGGCCGAGTCATCCTTGCAGGCTCTGACAGCAGCTCTGCTCCCTGATTTTGAAGACGCCTGTGTATTTAAAAATCTTGATTCGGGGCAGCAATATACAGCAACTCCGGAGGTGGAAATTGAGGTGGAAGTGGAGTCAGTTGGTCCACCTCCCTCTCTACCAACTCTAGCAACTCAAGTTACTTCCGTGGATGACTTTGTGAGCAATCTTCCCGTGTACACTTCATCTATGGTTGCAGAGATAGAGGAGGTAACTCGAGGTCAAGCAGAAAACAACAACTGGCATGTGTACCGTGCAGGGCGGGTGACGGGCTCTGTCGCTCATTCAGTGTACACGAGAGGGAAAAGGTTGTTGTCAGAGAGCGGCACGAAATCGGACAGTTTGATAAAAAAAATAACTGGCCAACAAGATGTGTTGACAAACATTCCAGCCATGAAATATGGGAGGGAGATGGAACCAGAGGCAAGAAAAAAATATGTGGAGATGCAACAATCTTCCCATGCGAAACTGATAGTAACTGAAAGTGGACTGTATGTGGACAAAGAGAAAATTTTTCTGGGGGCAAGTCCTGATGGACTTGTGTCATGTGAATGTTGTGGTGAAGGAGTGGTGGAAATAAAATGCCCATCAAGTGTATCACACACTTCACCAGCAGTAGACAACCTGGCATACTTGGAGCTGGGCCCCCATGGGTCCCCGGTGTTAAAGACAAATCACCCGTACTACTCACAAGTACAATTACAAATGGGTGTGACAAAGAGATCATGGTGTGACTTTTTTGTGTATTCCAGGCATGGAAATGTAACGGTGAGAGTACCGTTTGACGTCGAACGATGGCAAGAGTTGGCAAGTTACTCGGAGGTGGTATTCAGGAGAGAAATTGCGAGGGAATTGGTGAAAATGGCTACCACGAGTGGTGAATGAATTTGAGAAAGAACACTTTAAATCATGCACTGTTCATAATCATGTGACTCTTGTTATGAAAAACACAAAAATAAACAAAATCTTGTTGTAACAAATACTTTTAGCGTTTGAATAATAATTAATATCGAGTATAGACAATTATTTTTCTCAAATACAGATGTGTTAATCTGTATTTTGCTTCACACTTTATTAATAAAAAAGAGGTGTCATTTATGTCGAGGAGTATGGACTATTACTTTTCTCAAATGCATGTACACGTACTTGGGTGTGTTAATCTGTTATTTTGCTTGACACTGGAATAATAAAAAAAGGTGTAATTTATATTTGTTTATATCGAGGAGTATAGACTATTATTTATGTAGAATGCATATGGCTGAATAACAAGGTCATTTGGCCTTTCTCGTTTTATTATGACACTTTATATCATCATTTCTAATTTTCCATAATATATGTAGGTATGTACTGTTCACATGTTACCAATAATTTTCTAGGATAAGGTTGTGTTTACAATGTGTGTGTGCATGCTTGTAGGGGGGTTAGTTTTTTAAATTTCATGTTTGTATTTCATACCCTGGGTGCATGTCATCATGCAGCCTGCAACCCTGCATATTTATATAATCAGAGATTGGGTGTTACAACATTGTATTTTTTTTCTCACCTTTGTAGACACAATTTATGCCACAATATGACTTTTGACATTTTATTGCATAAAATTGTATCTATGTATTTATGGTAAGATGTTTGTGAAACTTTTTATTTACATTTATGTTTTTAGATTTCAGAGAAACGTAACTGAAACAAACAACAACCGACTGGTGTGTATAATACTCTCATTTATTTTGTTCCAATAGATTCAATTCCATATCACACTGGACATTGCATTTGAGATGGGGCAAGTACATGTATGTCTAATAGACTGCTGTCAACCTTGTCTCGAACAGCCGTAAAAAAGGGGGGAATTCCACACAATCTTCAACTCTGGCAATTTGTTTTAACTTCAAGTTCAACTTTGACAAGGTTGACTGAGACGAACTGTTTGCATGAAGTGGCCAATATGGAAATGATATAAACATGATTTCCTTTTTTTTTCTTTCACATACTTTCATGCATACATGTTCAACAAAATGACAAAAAGATTGAATGTTTGTAATGTAAATAAATGTCAATGTTTTTAGATATATATAAATAATTCACATCAGTTTATATAAATTTACATCAGTTTATGTTGATTTCTGTGTTAATACATTATGCAAATCATTCAATGTTATAACAATGAAAATAAAAGTACACTGTAGAATACGAACTACATTTCAAGTACACAGCATATTGTCTACACTTTTATGATCCAGTTGTCTTGAAACCTGAGTAAACTTGCTGATGATGATGGTGATGGTGATGATGATGGTGACTGATGGCAGTGAAGAAGATTGTGGTGATAGTGAGTGCAAGTGACTGACAGTGATGACAGTTGTTGACGATACATGTAAATACGTGTACCTCTACCAGTTTAAAAATGTATACATGTACCAGCATATGCAGGCAATAACCTCAATTATGAGACCACTAGAAAAGTCAAATTATCTACATGTACACACTTACTGGAACAAACCCGGCCTGTTTACATCTACTGTACATTCTTTCTATTTAGTTCATTAAAAAATACCTTTTTATTGTTTCATGCATGTTGAAGGCATGTGCATGTACTACATGTGAAAATTATACAAATTTCTTCAACTTTGTATTAAAAGTAAAAATAAAGTACAGTAGTTTGGTGTATACCCTCTGGCCCTTTTTGTTTAAATACTTTAAAACATGTAATTGTAGCTAACATGGCAACAGTTAAAATGTTGGGAGATTATTAGATGATAAGAGTGATATTGCTTTGAAAAGCTGTTTTCACTTGTTGTTTCCTGCATTACCACAAACTAAACAAATTTGAAACAAACTTGCATTGACAACAAACTTGTACATACAAAATAACAATTTTGGGAGTGTATAAAACCTGAGTAAAAAAATAAATCAGTACCAGTAGTTAAATTGTATTTTAAACTTCATTGTATGCATGCATCAAGACAATACAAAACACATACACATACATGTACCAGTACACACTAAAACAATACTTAACTACAATTTGACAAAACAAAATTTTTTCTGGCTTCATTTTCAGATTTTAATCAATTTTCAGATTAGGTCTTAATATGGAATAGAAAATGGGGTACACTGAATAATTAATGTCAGCTGCACGTGGCAGCTCAATCACAAGCTATCACAAATCACCTCGTACATTTGAATACATTATAGTACAGTGCACTCTTGTTATAAAGAACACTGATATAAGAAAATTTCATTCTACAGAAATAAAATCTGTGGTACCATGTCTTGGATTCCCTTTGTATTCTGTTGTTTTTGCAACCCTGATACATGTACAGTGTATAAAGAAATTTCATTATAAAGAAACAATATCATGGGTCCCAAGGACTTCATTATAATGAGAGTGCACTGTACATGCAGCATTAACTATTGCATGAATGAAATATAGAGGTATCACACATTTCAAATCATTCCAATGTCTTTAACAAAAATACTGACAGTGCTGAGAATCTTACAGCGTAAGTTCTGTCACTTGCATTACTTGACCAGTGGTGGACGTAGATTTACTAGGGCCGCACACACTACAACAATGTCATCAATTAGAGGAACAAGGGTAATTGGAAGAGTTTCCCTGAGAATGGCAAACCACTTAATTCTTCCGATAGCCCTCTCTACATGTATTCTAGCATTCGCAATCTTTTTAGTTTTTTCGACCTCATTGGGGGTTTGTTGCTCTTTACCCTTGCTAGGGGGTGGTATTTCTAGCCTTGCACCTCTCATTAAGAGATCTTCTTTTATCACAAATCCGCGATCAGCAAGGATCACATCACCAGGATCTATTAGGTTCAAAATATCAGACATTCGAGTGATGTGAACATCGGAAGCTCTTCCCCCCCATGCATCTGAGAGAAAAGAAATCATCCCATTTGGTGATATTGCAACCAAAAACTTTACTGTGTTATGTTTCTTGTAATCGGACCAGGTACAAGCTTGGTTAAACAAATCCCTTGGCCGTTCAATGAAGATCTCTGTACAGTCTACAGTACACCTCAAATGTTGATACTTTTTCTTAACGACTTTGGCATTGTCGTCATGATTGACATTTTATCAGGCCAAAAAAATTAACGGCCTTAGCTCCCGTGCCAGGAACTTTATCCACGTATTGAAAATCTGGGATACTGTACTACTGGCAATCCCAAATAAACCTGCTAAGAAAGAGACAGTCAGAGCTAGCCTCAACTTAATAAGCACTAAGATGAACTCTTGTTTGGAGCTCAGTGACCTGGCTGGACCAGGTTTTTGAGGTGTTCTGCTAAGTTTTACTCTGGGTGATGACCGTGGTGAGCTTTCCTTCTTTGAACCTGTCCAATATCGCATCTTTTTTACTCTTGGTTCCAAGTATTCATGCAGCGATTCAAGTTTCTTTCTCGTTTCAATTCCTGTATACTCTTTTACTGCTTTATCGGACTGAAGTACAACACCAGTTATATTGTACGACACCTTAACTTTTGACATCTTTTTTTGATGTTTCAGTGTCTTTTCTAGCTTTTTCACTTGTTCATCCTTTTCCAAACACTCGGCCTCTTTTCTGCTACATTCTTCACAATTCAGTGATGATGCTCTACGAACGAAAGTGTAGTCATGATCATGAAGAGCAGCATTATTCTCATGTGAAGGACGTGGAGTTGCTTTCTTTTCAGCAGGGGGTGCCATGTCATATGATGAAATGTAGTCATGGTCATGAAGAAATGTTTCATTCACTTGTACTGGTTGTTTAACTTTTCTTTGTTCGTCACTTTGAACATGCGATACCACATCATCTTGAAGAACTGGCAAGTCATTGTCAGGCATACAAGCTGTGTGAACAGGGACAGAGTTCCGCTTACGTTTCAGTCTTCGTTGGTTGGCAACCTCAGAGTACGGTGGCCTTTCTTTTGGAGCTGCCCTAGGAGACTTTGCACGGCTTCTTTTTTCTAACCCGTACCCCACATTTTCTGTCGGGTCTGGCCATTCAGCTGTTGGTTGTTGATCCTTGAAATGTAGTGAACACACTCTGTGACAGTGTTTTGGTGTCCAGTGCCCACCCTTCTCTGTCTGTCTATTCACAAGCTTTATCCATCTTTTTCGAGTATCAGGATCTTTGCTCTCAAGAGGAAAAGGAAAGAGTATGAAGGGAGGTTTGCATATGCAGCTTCCAAATTTGAGACCATGTACATCACACAACTGGGAATGCCACTTATTCAACTGGTATGAACTGCTGGAACACCCTACCATACAGCAAATTAAGCCCATGGTAATGGTCTTGGCTTTGACTCTCTGAAGAAACCTGGGAAAACAGAGAAAAAACAAATTAATCAAATTACAATAATTTATATGTGTATAGACAGTTAGACACTTAGGTTCAAATTGTGTTTTATTCTCAGTCTCACTCTCACTTTAAATAGTAATAAAAAACAAAAAAAAAATGTTTGCCCTACACATAGACTAAACATTTATTCAAATGAAAAATTGAGCAAAGTTATTAACAAGTCGACACAAATAAAAAAAATCTCTGCACTCAGACATCTCTGAAAAATACAGTAGACAGTACCTAGCAGGCAGTTAAAATATTGTCAACTCTGTGCATGTCAAAATAGTTTTGATTAGATTGTTTGAAAGTGTTGACCTGAATTTTTGTTCACGAGCCGAGTGTTAACCATTTTATAAATACATGTACATGTACTTGTAACTTGTCAATCAGATTCACTTGTGAAATCGCAAATAAAACAACACTGCACTGTAATTGTGTCTGTCACGACTAGGCCGACTTCCAATACAGTTATCGGCTGATGACATGAATGGGGAAGACTTCCTTTGTGCACCCCCGTCTAAAATGGTAAATTGCAAAATATAATGAAAATCAGTAACAAGTGATACCTTCCAGGTGTGTTATTCTTACGTTTACCACCCCGTTTTTATACACAGAAATAGACAATCTAACGAAGTTGGCGTAAAAGATCACGATTCACCACGCCCGGAATCAATTACTTACGTAGTCCCACACGTAGAAACGCGAGTCCTGTTTTGCATACGGCGCCGACCCAAAGTGTTTGAGAGCACGGGATCAAATACTCAGAATGTTTTGAACGAATTTTCCCCTCAAATAAGTGATTATACGATTGTTCGAATTCATGTCAAATGTAATACTGAGCAATAATAATGGTGAGGGCGATGTGGCGAGGGGGGGGGGGGGGGGGGGGGGGGGGGGAGGGGGTTGGGGGGGGGGGGGGGGGGGGGGGGGGGGGGGGGGGGGGTGACGCGGTTGTAGCAGGAATTCTCCGTGTCTTACAAGAGCGTATCGGCGTTGTTGCGTGATTAGCTGCAGCGAACGAAAATGCTACTGTTTTGGTCACATTGACCTACCCCGGAAGTGGTCGGTCGTAATTTCGCACATGCGCAGATCGTAATTACGAACTCGCTTATTAGCTCCATGCCTATTATGTCAGTTGTCCTTGTGCTAGTCTCATACCCAGGAGTTACGGTGTAGTCATGACACTGTTTGCAATTTCTCCATGAATCATCAATGATTATGGACTTCTCAGATTTAGTAATCAAATGTACACATAGCATACATTTCTTCTTCATTATTTAATCCTGTCAATAATCTTGTCGGCTTAACCGTAGGAAATAAAAAGACTATGTGTGAGACTAAGAACATCCTATCCGGGAGTACTTTGCAGAGTGGACACTGGAGTTGGCACGCTTACGTTTTGTATGCCAAGCGTTGTTTTGCTGTATTTACCACCCCAACGCCATGAAACATTTTTGTCCTGTCGTATTACATGTACATGTAGTTAGATTTGAACAGGTTTAATCTTTACTGGTTGGGCTATGGTCATACTTTGCAAAAAATAAAATCCAAGGCACTTGTAGGGCTAGGATCAGAGTGTTAAGGATTGCAGTAAAATGACAATGACAAATGAAACCGCAACAAATGCAGCAAAATCAGTTAGAGTCCATTATTTGAAGTATACTACCCTGAAGGGCTAGTACAGTTGTACTACACTGAATTCAGGCTTAGTAAACAAGTAAACATTTATCTTGGTATTTTCAGTGGAAACTGCTTAACAACGTATTTATTTTGGTCACTCAAATCTTGAAATGAGTAAACCAGATTTTTAAAGAAAGTGTCAACTTACAGGTCTAAAAAGCTAGCAAAGTGGGCTGCAAGATAAATGCAACAGAATTTACAAAGTATCCTGGAGGGTAGAGGGCTAGTACAGTTATAGGTCTAATCTAACTAAACAAGTAAACAAATACATGTACCCTGGAGTTCTCATTAGAAACTGCTAAATGACCTGTTTGTTTGTTCAAATTTTTAAATTTATTAGACTAATGAAACTCAAGTATGAGTTTCCCGTCACCCTCCCTCGTCGTAATTTTTGGGCCTCGTTAGCAGCCAAAAATCTGAAAATAATTCATTATTTTGAAGGAAAAAAATCAAGCATCACATTTTCAATCGATTTTGGAAGTTTTGGTAGGAAACACGTCTCAGAAATGAGTCTAAAAAGCGAACCCAATGTTGTTTGTATTTTGTTGATCCCCTGTTGGTTCATTTCATATCGTTGTACACTGTTGTATGGTGCAGACTATATTTCGTCGGGTGCCAAGCAGAACGTAGTCTGTGCATGTGTGCTGGAATATGCGATTTTGTGTTTTTGTTCCTGGCAGAACATGTAGTCTTGAGAAAAATGCACTGAAAGGGTTCCACTGTACATGTATTGGGTTAGCAAACTGGAAATGTGCGAATGGAATGAACAAAAGTGCATTAATCTTCATAAAAGGTTGAAATAATGAAATCCTGCAAAATAATGAATAATGAATAATGAAATAGTTCCCTCATTATAGGCTGGAAAAAACGTGACAGGAAACTCATACTTGAGTTTCATTAGCCTTATAGCCAGATTTTTTAAAGAACATATTAATTTACAGATCTGGAAAGCTAGTGAAGCAGGGCTATAAGATAATGATACAAACAAGTTATAGTACTGTAAATTTTGTACAATATTACATACATGTAGGTGCAGTAGTATTCATGGGTGAAGATATAATAAAATGTGTATGATGACCATCATTTCCCAGTCTTGTGGGTATTTTTCAAATTTACTGCTGAGTTCAAATAGAGGCATTAGCCTCTGTGGTGCCTCTTTCCTCTCTTTCCTTTTAAATTACCACAACTAACAAAAATTTCTAAATTCCTCCTGGCACTGTCATTGTCCTTGTTTTCCCTTCTGTGTCATTGCACTCACTCAGAATATGAATAGTGGGAGAGCTATAAAATCTGAAGTTCAAAGGCAACGGGTGCAAGTTCAAGAAAAGCTTCAATATATCATCTTGCATTCATCTTGCACCTGTGGCTATCAAGCTACATGTATTTATGATTTGCTGCAGATGACAAAATAGCCTGGAGTAGTCATTTCCTACATTTTCTGTTAAAATGTACATTCCTGTAGCTCTGCTCTGAAGAGCATATATTAGAGGAATTTTTATAGGTGGATATGTTTGATATTTTCAATTTTTATATCTTTACAGAACAAAATAATTTCACATGGCGTCTACAGGCTATGTAGAGTAGTTTAAAGATCTCTTCATTGGGTCGTGAGAATATGTGTGTTATTGCAAAATCAACTATTTTCAATACGTTTAACACCAAATGTAGATCAATCTAAAAGAGTCCTTGTGCACTTTGAATTTTGTGTCCAGCAATCGCAATGATCAAATCACCTCAAACAGTAGTCTTTTGTGTGCTAGTCAATCATTATTGTTGCCTTTAATGCCACTGTGGCCCGTGTGGCAGTCTCCTGTTTCACCCCTCTGCCTAGCCGTGGAGAGTCGCAGGAGAGACCGGGACAATTATGCATATCCCTTGCTGCACTAGACGCAAACGTTTGCATTTCAGAGTACGTTTTGTGGTCCACATTCATCTCATTGCGGTTGTGTGTCTATATTTTTTAGTAGTCTTCTCCTCAGACATCTATTATCGATGTAAATATTATTTTGATCACATCGTTCCGAGACTACTATAATGAACATGCTCAAATCTATTCTACGAGACACATCTTCTAGCACGGTGACTTTATATACATACTTGCTGTCTTTTAAAAATTTTTAGAAGGTTATTAATGATGATTACATTAATGGCCAAATGTGCTGTGAATGAGACTAGCCTTGTAACACATTGCATTGTGTAGGGTTTGAATGAAAGAAAGGAACTAGTGCCAAGTCTGACATGACACATGTGGAGTGTTTATACAATACGTCTGTTGGGAATATTATTTCTGTTTGAATACCCACAGCACTGCTGGTGAAAACATGGGAAATTATGACTAGCATAGCTTGATTGGTAAATGTCTAAATGACATACATGCACCAAACAGTTTAGATGCAAAGTTTACTTATTATCTACAATGATATTTGCATTAATGTTGTGTAAAATTAACTTGGTGTACTTATAATGTAATTTGATAGATGTCAAATTATGTCGAACCAAGCCTAACACCATGTGTTGATTCAACACCTGTTCGAGTACAAATGCATGCAGATAGTGACAGAGAAAAAAATTAAAATTTTCTGTTTGGGGGCTACTTTTCCTGTTTCAGTGCTTCCCAGATATTCTTTTGTATTGAACTCTATGGCAATTTACAGGGGCTCTTTTACACATTTCGGGGGCTCTTTTACCATTTCAGGGGCAAAATCGCCCCGAGCCCCCGTATATTTTTTCCCTTGCAGATACTAGGCCCCTATTGAATTTTTTAGCATTTAGATATAAGTCATCCAACCCCAAACAAGTACAGAGTGTCAGAGTTCATCTTATTAAAGGAAAAATTAACAAACCTTTACATATAATATGCAGAGATACATGTACATGATGGTAGGCCTCCACTTTTAGTTGAATTATTTAAATAGAAATAATCTGAAAACCATATAGGCCTACTTACATAAGACTGACAAGGACAGATAACAAATATTTATTTCAATTCTTCTTGCTCAAAATCTACTGTTTTTTGTGTTCCTTTATCTGGAATATTATGTTTTTCTATTGATTTTGCAGCTGAGTTTAAATTATTTTGAAAGAATGAATGAATGAATTGAATTTATTACCATATTTTACACATTTAACAATTTGTAACAAACACATGAAATATGCAATAGATACATGTATAGGCCTACAACATATAATTGAACTATTAACTATGATTTAAATTACAGTAAATAACATTAAATCTTCGAAAAATTAATACTTATTTTAAGAAAGTTTGTCATATATGAATATGGTTGCAGGCAGCTTAAAATCAACTTACAAATAGTGTGTTTTCCTTTCATTTCGTAAGCAGAATGTGAATGTGTCAGATATTTCATTGTACACTGCTGGATAAAGAATTTTTGCACGACAGTGATCTTTGAGCTTTTGATGAAAAATGCAGCACACTGGTATCTGCTCGTATCTAGGCAGTCTGTATTCTAAACATTTGCTTTCATGAATCAGGAACAATGATTTTTCTACTCTTTGTAGGATCCAAACGGCAGTTTTTACGCACAATTGTCTGTGCACTGTGGCTTGTTTAGACTAGTATGCCGATTAGCTGACACCGATGTCACCTGTTTGTGAAGGTGGACTATAAAATTCCACTCGACTTCATATTGTAGGTGCTTCGATGACACGAGTTAACAGAGTGTACTGATGAAAGCAGGTGTAGTTCATATTCCCGTTAGTTCCTGCTGAAATGAATCTCTTGTGTGTGTGATCATGGTGTGATAGAGGTTGTTGACTGGTGGACTCAGAATTGAGTTGAATTATACAGTGAAGTCCTTGTTTTGTATACCCGTAATTTTGTTACTTGACTTGGCAGAATTTCTTGTGACTTGAGAGAAACTTGAAACTTGAGAAAATGACTTTAATTTTACAAGAATACTTAGGACATAACTGAAGTGATTTTTTTTTTTGAGACAGTACTTGTATGGTGTGATAACATCAAAGGGTGACTTTATTTCATATGAAGAACATATCTGTAAGTCATCTAAGTAAACATATGAAGAAAATGTATACCATAAATGTGTCATTGGTCAGCTTTTTATTTGTACCCCCCCCCATGAAAACAAAATAGCAACAGTAGAGAAAAAAAAAATTCTTAAGGAGGAGAAAGTTTGTATACAGTGTACACTGTACAGCAAGCAGTATTACAAATTATACAATTGAGATAAAGGCCTATTTGAAGTGATAAGAGTGATCGTACAGTAAACAGGAAGAAAAAAAGCTACATGTAAGTGCAGAAAAAAAATCCCATACTATTGAAAACAATAAGTCTCATACAGTTCATTAAATGCTTTCACAACAGACCATGCAGACGTAATAAAGTTGAATTTTACATGCATGATGTATTCGCTTTCGCCTTTTCCGTCTATTAGTGGAATAAGTGGCAGTATTGGCACACAAAGGGATCATTGCTGGATTACTGAATGCAAAGATGTAGTAACAAATAAAGCAACTTGTAGCGTAAGTAAGATGGGACCTTGCAAAGCTGAAGTGCTGTCTCGGACGCCTATAGAAAGCCGTGCGTTAGTCGTGTTGCCATTCAAACGGCTTTCTTCTCCAAATCCGCCCTCAACAAATGAGGCGAGGATCGATGTATTGACGGGAGAGAGCGGCATGTGGTGTGTGGGACAGTGTGGCACTAGTGAACGCAATCTGTGAGAAAAGGTCTCTGACCATGGTGGGGATGAGGATATTAGAATCAGTGGATGTTATCGTCCATCCATGGTGGATGGATAGTGTATGGTCTTTGTTGTGTTTGGCATTGGAGCAATGACACATAAGTTGCCAAGGTTTACAGTAACTATGTTGGACTGGTAATCTTTCTTTAGGAATACATTACATGTGCATACATTTATCTCATTCAGGGGCATTTAGTACAAATACGTACAGTAGCATATGGATGGTGTATGGAAGATGATTGAAGCAGAAATATTCACTGTCTACATTTGTTAAAGGGTTTATATGCAGTATCCATATCATGATTGCAATGATGAGTGCAGTTGCAGGGATTAAAATTGCTGACATCATAGTGCTCATAGAAATGCCGGTAGCAACATTCATGAGTATAAAGCTGAAACGTGAAGAACACATTTTGATACTTTTACATATCGACAGAGTGCATGGAGCTAGTTGAGCATCAATTGGCATGAAGTGTTTCCTCTGGTCTGATGGCAAAATGTGACCCTTTAATGTTTACTCTAAAGACAAGCCATATGAAATAATTTGCAATTTAAGTTCAACAATGCTTTCCCAGTCATCTGCTGCACAGTACTGTACTCTATTGCACTGTGTGTAGCAGCCCATAACCTCCCTATGCTATTCAGAGTGCTGTTGGTAAATTACAGGAACTGTCTTTGTGATCTGTGACCTAAATTGTAATTACTCTGTGATGTCCTACACATAAACATAAAGCAGGTAGTGTGGGGTACACCAGGCTTTAGAAATCAAACAATAACTAACAAGAGAATTTATTGATTACATGGCAGTGTATAGCTACTCTATTTTAGGTCCAGCTCGTCTTGAATGCCATATTATGTAAGTTCATTTAAGTGAGCTCCTCAAGTGAGACAACGTTATAGATCTCATACATTCCTCAGGCAGTCACTGGTGAAGAATCTTAATCAATTTCTAATCATGAAAGATGAAACAGGAAGGAGGGCATTTCTTGTGTAACTGAAGTACATGTATTTCAAGTTTATGATAATGACCACTGCACTCTCTGAAGTACTTTCATCATGAGGTGCACATGAAGTTGTGTTGTGTGCTGGACATGGATAAACTAAAAAAGTTACAAGCCCCCTCCCCCAACAAAATCCCTGACATATATTTTTAATTCAAACATTTTATAATATTACTGTCTTTTCTTACCACCGCTCGTCAATAATTTTCTTGAAAGTAGCTTTTCTTCATAACCAAAGTAAAATGAAAACTTAACCCCCAGTTTAGGTTCTCTCTCATAATAAGAACACCAGGGCCCCATATTATGAGAACAAACTATAAGTCAATGGATAACCATGTATGAAACAATTAAGCAAGCTTACAAACAATTTTAATACTTAATTTAATATTTAATTGATTATTTAATTTATCCTTAATTTGTTGACAATATTTGAAAATTACTCTTTTCTTAGATAGAAGGATAACAGATTCAATGGTAAGTTTTTTTATGGTTAATTTGAAATTAAACAAATCCGGAGTGTTATTATGAACAAAATTGAAAAAGAATATTTTTTCAATTTTTTTATTCAAATTCTATCAAATCAACCCTTGATGTATTACATGTAGGAGGAACAATACAAATTTCTTAATTGCTTGCAAGTGAACAGATAATGGATGAAAAAAATCTGTAGTGTTAACAATGATTAAGAAAGTGGTGATGATTACGAATAAGATAAAATAAAAGGAAAAAGTATGAAGAAAGAGAAGAATGAGAAAGGAGGTGGTGGGGAGGAGGAGGCAAAGGTGATGATGACAATGATGATGATTTCATGAAAATACTGAGTATTTGACAGTACTGTTTTATATTAATATTTGTTCTTTCAATTTATAAGATTGCTTGTACACTGTAGTAATGGAAACTTTATCACATATTCATATTATAATATTAATTGTTATATGTGACCCGTCACCACGATACCCTGATAAAGTCGCACGACCCAAAGGTAAGGAAAGTGCCAATATTGTAATTATGATATAAAGTATAAGACTGCAGTGTCCTAAAAAAATCAAAAGGTGTATGGCCTTCACATGTTGCAAAAGTTCAAATATTTATATTTTCACCCAAACTATTGTACTTTCTATGTTTATGTATCATATTAGATGTGCGACTCTATCAGGGCATCGTGGTGACAGGTCACATATATATATTTGTATGTTAATTGTTATTCTTTTTGTTCGCTATATCCACATAAACAAAATGATTTTCCATTTTATTGGACAATAAAATCTGAAATCATTTGGTAGAAGAGTGTGGTGACAGTCACTAACTCTAAAAATAAAGCAGTCAATAACAAGTAGTAAATGGATAGATGCTGGTATACCAGCTCAGCTGGAGTTGTTATTTTCTTCCAGTATTGTATCAATACTGTAGTGCTTTCACTTGACGATTAACGCCTAAGAGTTCTTCATCATTAACAGCAATATGTTTGGCTTCTTCTTGACTGGTGGTAGCAGCATTTAGCATACCTTCCATGAATTGTACATCACTTCATATAGACTTGTAAATTAGCTGCCAGTTAATGCCCAATTACATGGTGACATGTGACCACTAAATTGTTCCCCACTCCACCAAGAACCAGTGGACCATTCAGAAGAATACAAACAGTAGAGGACAATTCTATAAATCACCTGTTTTTCTGATTGCCTGTATTTTGTCCCACCCCATTCATGTTGGATCAGAGAAAAGCCCCAATCTGTTATTTTCCAAGGGCAGTCATTGTTGTGGGAGGATCAGCTGAAATTTGAAAAGACAGATTGACGTGGCCTGAATCAGTTGCTAGGAGATTTGTGTACCGTTACAAGCTCTTCTTTGAAAAGTAGTTTGTATCGTAGCAGAAATAACATTTACTTACAAACGGCAAAGTATGCTTGTTTCATTGTAGGTCCCTGCTTATACCCTCTGAGAAATTTGTGAAGTGTTGACAATTTTCAATGCACCAAAGCAATGTGAAAGTGATATCGGCTTTATACACTGATAAGGTGCCATGATAGAGTCATGATACTAAATTGATATTGTATTGGCCATTCGGGAAGCTGGAGGAAGTTTTGGCCCCCCTTTTTTTGTCAGCAAAGAAAATGTGAAGAGTAAAGAAAACCATAATACTGTTTTCATGGTATTGCTCTCTCATACCCAGTACCCCTGGTTTCCAGGGGCCTATTTCCATGTTGGTATCACAGTACACAACAGATTGATATATTGACAAAGTAAGGATATTGCATCACAAAATGCAATGTGATATTTAGGAAAATTCTAGCTTGTTTTAGTGTTTTTACATGTAGGGCAGAGGTGTTGGAGATGAACATGTTTGTGTTTTAGGTGGTGAAAGAATTTGTTCTGTGATTGGTAGCAATTAGACCATATAATCTAGTAATAGTAAACATCTTTACTTCCACTGATATGCCTCAATCCACACAAAGCCCTCTCTGATCAACTTATTAGCATCTATGAAGTTTCACTACAGTGATAAACTTCCTTAGAGTTCTGAAAAACTGGTTTCTCTTCAAACCATCTTGTTAGCACATACATGTACATGCACTACTAATCTGATATGAAGTCGACTGTCATGTAATGCACTATGTAATAGCGTGCGGAATGTTGCAAATCTCATCCACTATGTACGTGTATCAATCCCATCATCCATCAGTGTCGACACTATTATCGACGTGAGCACTGAAAGAGACGGGGAGTTAGTCCCCTCCCGGATTCTTTGTGTGACCACCTTTCAAACGATGCTATCCACGCTAGTTCTGGTGGTCTGTTTACCCTTAATCCCTCCTGTGGATCTTCAGTTTCCGAGGGTGAGAAAGACGACATGTTTACAGATAGTCGTTTTTGTATCTGAATGATGTGGTACGCTGCACACATATTGTTGTTCATGTGATTATTTGCACTAAGTGCTACAGATGTCTCACCGAACTTTGCATTTAGCTGTTCCCGAGGGGTTTGAAATGTAGTATGAGTTATGAAACAGTTAAATTCCATGGATTTATGCACTGTAGCCTTGGTACCATACACTTTAAC
>JZLH01S0556346.1:44233-55974 GCA_001188425.1 Eucidaris tribuloides
TGCGCGCGCAACCAAATGTTCCAAATGACCTGAAACGTATGCTACTGTTAATAAGAAGTCATTTGGAGCATTTTAAAACTTTAAAATTTTTGACGCGCCCGTGCTAGCCCATCATGACGCGCGCGCGCACGTGATTAGGTCCAAAAGTTGACCCTTGACGTAACTTAAGTTCTGCCAAATTTTGTGTTTATTCGACTGCCGGCTTGAGATATTGCAAATGTAGGCTAGGACTAGCTTTTGGCTTATGACGTCATTGATGACGTCACGGACATTGTCAGGAGGACATTCTGTAGGTATTGACATGGGACATAACTATACCAAGTTACAAGATGATTGACGATTTTGTTCTTGAGATATCTGATGCACAAGAATGACCAGAAAGAAACACGAATAAATAAATAAATAAAGAAAAAGAAAAAAATTCTGACGAAATCTATGGTGATCCGCGGTTACGCGGATCACCAAAAGAAAAAACTTCTGACGAAATCTATGGTGATCCGCGGTTACGCAGATCACCAATTATCATTAATTACCTCAGGTATAACTGAATCTCATTTATTTTAACTGCTCATTGAAACTACATGTATGTAATACTGTATATATGTCAAAAATTGGTAAATAATATGTTAGCCCCCAAATCTTGAATTCTACACAGTTCAGGATAAAAATATTAATAGATTACCGTTAATTCTAAGTATTCTTGAATTTATGCAATTCACTTCATGGTTTGTGGAGTAATGAAACACAAGGAATATGTTTGTAGTTATTCACCCCTCCCCCCAAAGTAAATGAATTTTCAAAAAATAAATTCAATCAATAGTAATGAAGAGTAATATCTAATATTTGTACTGAAAACAATAACTATCAGCGTGTTTCTATTGAGCATAAGTACTGTATTTATCCAGAAAAAATTTAACCGGCTAATAGCAGAGAGCTGTGCGTTTCTATTGGATTGCATTTTCCGCAAAGCACGATCGATCCTACCGGGATTGTACGATTACCGGCTAAGAGTCCGTTGACCTGGGTTGCTGCAAGGTATTGTGGGAAGTGCGAGGTCAGGGGTCACTTATTCCGATCACGTGGTTTTGTTGATTTCCGGTTCTTAACCGGTTGATACCGCAACCGGCTGTTTCTATTGACGTCTTACGGTATCTTACGATATAGCTCTCCGCTATTATCCTACAAAAAGCAGGATAATTACCGGCTAAACTTTCTCCGCTAAAAAGACGGCTTATGGCGGAGAAGGTCTGTTTCTATTGGGATCTTCTACTCCATTAGCCGGTTCATTCCGGAAAACAAGCTTCAATAGAAACATGCTGATTGTCATTTAATACCATATTTTCAAAGCTAGTGTGTGTATCAGTTAATCACTTTACTTTCAGACATCATTTTATAGGTACATGAATTTGCATTATTATGATATTTGCTCTGAAATATTTGTGTGAGTGTAGTATATGGAGTAGGCCTAGTATTTTCAGTAGCATTGTACAGCGTTGTCAGTTTTTGTGACTAGACGGATTTATCCGCTGAGAAACCTTGCCGAAAGGAAATCCCATGAATATTAGTCTCTAAACATTATTGTATTATGTCTGCCTGCACCTGAAAAGTTCCAGGTGTAAACCAGTGTATTTAGCCTCCTTCTGGTGGATAAAAGCAGCGTTTGTCTGATGTATGTGTGCGGAACGTGGCTTTTGTGTCAAAATGCCGTGTAACCAACGCATGCATCGGGGGAGGTGTTCACACTGTGAGGAATAGTTCCACCTGTAAGTGTGACTGAAAGGGTTTTGCCACATGGTGATTTATAGATTATTAAAATAAATTAAAGTGCTCCAATGATATCATTAACCCATCGGAGACTACAGAACAAGACATCTCAGACTGAGTTGTATGAAGAATATGTTTTTATATCAAATTAAATCATCTCCCAATGGGTTTAATGACAAAAACTGCCGTAAAATCATTCATTACCTATTATTCCTGATTAAAAAACACCCTGTTAAAGAATAGAGTACAAATGGATCACTTCTTAACATCAAAACCTGTACAAAAATTATAATGCTGGCAAAGTACTAACACAGAATTGTTGTAATCATGTCTTTATACATGTAGGAGATATAATTAACATCATATTGACATACACTCTTCTTAGTTCATATTTTTATGTTTCTATACCCTCTGTCACATAATGTTCCTTGTATAGATATGCCATCATTAACAGTAGTTTAAGACCACAAGAATATTTTTCATTAAACCATATAGAAAACAAAAGCTCAAGACTATTTTGTCGGGAAGAAGTTGAAGGGCAAGCTGGGTACAATGTCATTGCCCAAAGGGCACAAGATAGTGCTTATATAATATACACCAACAACAGTCCCTTGGGAAGGCAGATTACATAGCTTTTTCTACAAGAACTTGAAAAAAAAAATCTTCCATAGTAAGAAGGCATTGGCACTATATGTACCACATTACTGCACAAGGTTTGTCAAGTTCTTGTTCAGAGTTCAAAGTAATCTGCCTTTAAAAATATTGATGCTGGTGGGAGTATTTCCCTTGCCCTTTGAGCAATGAATAATAACTAATATGCACTTATCTTCTTCAAGAAGCAATAGTTTTTAGTTTTGTTTTGTACATGGGAAATATTCTTGTGGTATTAAAACTTTTGCTAATGATGGTACATGTAGATGTGGATATTAACCAATGGTGTTTCAAGCAACAACAAAATTTCACCAAACTGCACTACACAGGGCTCGACACTAGCACTTGCCCGCTTGCCGCGGGGCAAGTAAAAATCTTCCATGTCGGGCAAGTAAAAACTCAAATCGTTAACATTGTCTTGCCATAATTGGGCAAGTAAGAATTGTGATCATGAAATGAGCAAAACGTGTCCAAAAATCTTACCAAAACAAAACAAATATGTCTAAAACTTTGCATTCAGTTATCTTATAGCTAAATTTCATTATTTTGTTTATGGTTCTTCATTTTATGACTCTTTAAATTCATAAATCACATCTTTTGCAACCCCCAGAGTTAAAATAACAAACATCCAATGCTATTAAAGCCCGAGTTTAGTTTTGGGGATTTTTTTTATTTGAAAGCTTTATACCCAAAGGTCATATCACACCAATAACAGATTCTGAATTTTTTCGTTTTATGTAATTAATTAATGTAAAAATCGTCGGGGGGGGGGGGGGGTACCCGAGGATTTTCGACTATATTTTACATTATAGCATCCAAAGGGTTAATGCGGTGTTAAGGTTATCTGAGTTATACCTCATCTGAAAGAGCAGCGTCCGCTCTTTCTGATGAAGTATAACACGGATTACCGTAACACCTTATTAACCCTTTGGATGCTATAATGTAAAATATAGCTGACTTTTATTAATTAATTACATTAAAACGAAAGACACCTGTTATTCGTGTGATATGACCTTTGGGCTTAAAGCTTTCAAATAACAAAAAAATCCCCAAAACTAAACTTGGGCTTTAAAAGGCCTTACTGGTTAAAATTAGGGGGTTTTTTATTATTATT
The DNA here is from genome assembly GCA_001188425.1 of Eucidaris tribuloides. Lineage (NCBI taxonomy): Eukaryota > Metazoa > Echinodermata > Echinoidea > Cidaroida > Cidaridae > Eucidaris > Eucidaris tribuloides. The sequence goes on from JZLH01S0556346.1 coordinate 47,763, forward strand.
ATTTTGGGGCAAGTAAATTTTCATTCAGGCAAATAAAAATCTGAAAGTGATAATTTCACTTGCAGGGCAAGTAGGAAAAAAGTTAGTGTGGAGCCCTGGTATACATATGAGAAAGACTGAACATTTTCTCTGGGTTTGCATAGAAGCCAATGTGAACACACCTGTGAGATAGATAACTGGTGACATACCCGCCTCCACCATTCCAACGTGTGTATTTGTTCTGGCATTACTCCACACCAGAGGTTGAAAGGAGAGAGCAAATATTTTCGGAGAGGTCGCGAATGTGACGATAGGAGGATGTATGGGGTAGTTATGCAAATGAGATCCGCACACAGTTCAGGGGATATAGACTTTGAAAGGAGCAAGGTGATATCTTGTATTTGCTTGTCAGAAAATGATCCGTGATTCAGTTTCAATGCACACACAGATTATTGTAGCGCTTCTTTTTTTGTCGATATTCTCTGGGCATTGGGTAACATACATGTAGTCACAGAAGGGTAGTTAGCATACCTTTTATCCAGGAGTCTGTGACATATTTTTTATAGTAAGGACTATGTAGTTTAACCTTTTCCAAAGTTATATTTTCGTGTGTGCTTCGGATTCATGTGCAGAAGCGCTACAGAGATTGAATGAAAGAGAATGTAAAGTTTGATTTATTTATGAAAATAAACAAATTTGTTATATCGTTAAGCAATGGCAGACAATCAGACATCATGATAGTTGAGGTGATTTCTCGTTGCAAACATAGGGAGGGATAACTGGATGAAATATGTCATTATTCTAGTCCTGTTATAACTCCTCCAATCTGTAACTAGCCTATTATGAACCACCATGGATCGTGTGCCAACAGTCAGCACAGTGAAAAGGTTCCCACTCTCACTGCTTGAAAAATTACATATATGTGATGTGCATCATACATGTACATGTAAGGTAAGTAATGCAGTATCATCAGATCTGGAAAAAAATGTGTGTTATAAGACAAGCTAATTTAATACTTTCCATCTAAGGATACCCTAATCAAACAAAACCAACTCACATGTACCCTTGAGACAAATCACAAAATAAAGTGGACTGTTATTCTCTCTTTTTGTGGAAAGTGTTAATTGTGCTCAATCTATGTTTGCATACTGCACAATTAATTCAGTCATATTTATGACCTTGCATACCATTATTTATCATTCAAATGAAGTCATCAACATCCTGTTCCAGCCCAGCAAACTAACATGTAGAGTCAAACCTGTATAAGACATTGAAGGAAAAAGACAAAAGTGTCCTACACCAGGGCCCCACACTTACTTTTTTATTTTCTTCAATTTAAAAATTGTTGGTACCTCCCCCCCCCCCAAAAAACAAAAAGAACACAAAAACAAACATTGAGAATAATATGTAAGGAAAACAATGTTCCTAGTAAGCATAATTAAATTTAATTTTATCGGTTCTGTAGTCGCGTCCCGACCTAATAACAAGACCAGGGTGTTAGTTTTGAACCATTGCTTTTCTTTGAGAAGAGGAAATAGGGAAGAGAAGAATCTTGGGGGGGGGGGGGTGGTGAGGAGTTGAAGGTGTCCTTACAGGAGATGTCTCTTTTGCACTGGTGTCCTTTCAAGCAAGTTTGACTCGAACTGTTTACATGTAGGCCTACAGTATGTTCTATATCTATCCAGTGAATGTAAAAATGTCTGCTTCAGATCAGGTAAACTTGTAAACATCTTTACAGTTTAATATGATGTTTATAAAATGTTGAGTACATTACATTACATTTCGTTTTGCTCTGATCATGCATTCATGCCCTTGGCAGTAATGAACTACATGGAGTTGATTCTTTGCCAAGCTGCACTCTGCACATAGGAGCATCCAGGACAGTAAATCAATGATGCCAAAAGAGTATTGTTGAGATAGCGCCATCTTGAGGTCATGCTGTTACAGTGATGTGAGGCAGCTCAATGCTCTATTGTACAAGGGTATTCATCCTGCACATACACACAGTGCGTCTGGGGTCATTGTTTTGTCGTAGGATTTGGACAAATTAACACTGACATTACCCTTTCTATGTTTCACCTACAGTGTATGTAGATGAAAAAAAATAATAATTAGGTATGATTTTGACTTCATATTTTTGCTAAGAATCCCAGGCATTGTGTATTAAAGTCAAAATATTAAGGGGGTGTTATGACAGTAGAGGGTTTGTTTAATGCAAGAAGTCCATGATGTGTTACATTATCCATATGTGTAGGTAGATTTGCATCATAAATTTACATCTTGTTTCATGTTGTATATTGACATGCAGTGCACCAAGTATTGGCATAAATGTCTACTTGCCACAATTTCTTGATGATGATACATGTAGGATAACGAGGGCAAGTCATCCTTGTTTCAAAGTGAACATTACTTTTTACTTCAAAAAGGAAACTTTATTAAAGTTACTATATAACATAGTGGAAGCACTATTAAAAAAAAAAAAACGGTCAAACTTTGCTTGTATCTGACAGTGTTTGAATGAACAAATAAACACCCTAGAATACAAAAGTTCAGACAGTTATGCTGTCACTTGTAAAATATAGGCCCTACATAAAAGTCGGCACACAAAGTATTGGTGGTTAGCTAAAATTCTGCAACACAGCAATCTGGGGGAAAAACTGGAATAGTCGCTCAATGATTTTCTGTTTTTAAAAGCACTTGATGATGGTTTTTCAGGGCTTCATTTTTTAAACCTTATCAGAGATGCTGATAGCACTGGAAATCATGCAGCTCACATTTTAAAACTGGAAACATTGTTACACAATGCCTTTAAAATTTCCTGAAGTGCTTAAAACAGAACCATAGCTTCTTTTTTATGCGAAGTTGATACAGCCTTTTAAGGCAAGCTAATTAATGAATTCACCTACATTTGGTACCAGCCAGTGTTGTAGTCAAGACCAGGCCTTCCGAGACCAAGACCAAGACCAAGACCAGACACCCCGAGACCAAGATCAAGACCAAGAAAACAGGTCCGAGACCAAGACCAGCACTTTCCGAGACCAAGACCAAGACCAAGACCAGCGTTTCAATTAACACTAATTTGTGCATGTTTTGAGGATAACGCAACTTTGTTACTCAGCATTAATTGCCTACTGCTTACACATTGCAATCAGTCTGTAATAGGATTTTTACAGTTTTAATAAAATTAACACTTAATGAAGAAGAGTAAAAATTATATTTTTATTGTTTCATTTGTCACTTACATTTTAACACAAAATAGGCCTACGACTACGAGTCAATTTTTTATTTCATTCTACCCTTTTTTATTTCTGTCTTCTTTTATTTGTTAATCTTTTGAATATTTATTCTTTTATTCTTTATTTTTTCTTTCTTTCTGCGTCTATCCCATATCTTTCTTTCTCTTCTCTTTTTCTTTACTTCATCCATTCCTTTTCTCTCTTCTTGCTTATTTTTTTTCTATCTTGGCAATTCCAGCATTTCGGATATTATATTCAGCAATTTTTCTGCAACTTTGGGGGCTTATTATAGTAATCATCATTATCCTTCTGAACCTTTTTGTTGTAATCTCAAACAGGTCACCCTGAAGTGTAAACAGTTTGAATTTGAATTAGTTTCTATTTATTATTTCGTAGTTATCACACATGTTTGCCGTAACAGACATTACATTTTTCGGACATGACTTTTCTCCTACATGTACCACCGCATTTGTCTAAAATTTCGTGAGCTTAAGCATGAAGTGAAGCCAATTTTCTTCTGAAATGGGTGCTGAGGACCTGTTTAAATTGTAGGATGACAATTACGTAAAACAGATTCAGTACATCCCAGTAAACAGGACCATACGTTGCGTTACGGACATTACATTTTTAGCGTTACGTACATTACAACTTGGACCACTTTTATAGGTCCTTATATTTATACTTAAAAACATTTGATCAATAATGTAAGGCTAATATTAGTCGTTTTTGGTCCTTTCTTTACAATAAACTACTATGAATTAATTCTGAAGTGTTGATGAATGTGAACAAATGGGACTCAAAGATTGCATGTTTTTCAAGAAAAAGAAGAAAAATTTGCAAGAAATTTTTTTTTTTCTAAAGAAAAGTATGCCTAAATATAATTCAAATGTATTCAAATATCACTCAAATTAAAGAGTTTGATAAGTTCTATTGTGTGATACTAAATTTATCACTGTAGCAGAAATATTTTTTGAATTATAACAGATTTCCTGATTTTGAGCCTGGGTAACATTTTTCGCAGAATTGCCCATCTCTATATTTCTTTCTCTTTTCCCTTCTTCCCTTTTCATTAAATTCATTTTTCCTTCCTTCTTTCTATCTTTCTTCCTTTTTCTTACGTTGGTCTACCTTTCATTCATTCTATTTCTTTTCATGTTTTTTAACTTCCTGTCAATCTTTCATTTTTCTTCTTTTCTCTTTTATTTTCTCTTTTTTTCTCTTTTCTTTTTTACTCTCTTTCTCTTCTTCATTCGATTTTTTCTTTCCTTCTTTCTTTTTCTTCTTTCATTTGTGATGTCTTTTTTCTTTCTTTCTATCTGTTTTAAAATCTTCTTTTTCTGTTTTTCTTTTGTTTTCAGTCTTCTTTTTTTTTATTATTTCCTATTATTTTTTCGTTCTTTCGTTTGACTCTCTATTCTTCCAATCTCTCCGTTTTTCTTTCTTTTCGTCTTTCTTTGTTACTCTTTCTTCCGTTACTTTTTCTATGTTTGAATGTTCATTCCATACTTCTTCTTTTGTTTTCTATGAGGAACAACCAGAATATATTGCGTCAGAAAACGCACCATTGCCGGTCCTTATGTGTAGAATATCTGTCTTAAAACTATGTTTGAACGCACTCTACATGTTTGAACGCCTTATATACATGCCGCAAAATTGCAGTTTGTACGTGTACAACTATAAAGATTTTTATGTAAAATCATATTAGTTGCTGGTCTCGGGCTGGTCTCGGCCAAAAAATCCGAGACCAGAAGGTTCGAGACCAAGACCAAGACCAAGACCAGAGGGTTCGAGACCGAGACCGAGACCAAGAAAGAGCATGCTGGTCTCGAGACTGGTCTCGAGACCTCCAACACTGGTACCAGCTATTCCATTATTATTTCTATTTATAAATTTTAACAGTTCTTTGTGTGTGCGTTATGGAAAGTGAGAGAAATACAAAAGGTTACTTAATTTGAAAGAGGTGACAAGGTTTGAAGCGAACATTATGAATCATGTCTCCTCTTTCTTTTGACAGATTTCAAATCAATAATCCCATTGTTAATTTCATTTTGACAGCTTTGGTCATTGGTGGTGTATAAACTGTCAGTCATTCAAGTATCATATATGATGAGCACAGAGGAATGTTTTATTTCCTGGGGTTGTCAGCACTGATATTGTTATCAATACGTAATGAGAAGTCTGTGTTGCCATGGTGAATAATTAAATCCAAACACCCAGAAGGAACACTGTCACAAGAGGAAGGGAACTGATATGTGAGATGTAGATTTGTGGTGATGATGTGGAACAGTGCCCTCACGAGGCAAGAGTTTTATATGTTATCTTTTGCTTTGATGGTATAAATTATGTATGTTTATGTGGTGGTGCTCACACCCACAAAGGTCGTAAATTATATCCACAAGGTAGTTTGGTACCAAGAGATGTTCATTCTTCTACACTTGCTACGATATTTCAGTAACAATAGATACACGTAAATTGGACCAAATGATATTGAAATATGCCCATTCCCCACTCTATATCACATCCCTCATTCTTCCCCTACTATAGACACAACTGACTTTTGAAATTTCCTCTTCCTTATTGTAGAATTTACAATTTACATTGGAAGAGGGGGAGGGGGAATGAGTGAGGCCTCCAAACTTATACCATGTATTTATTTATTTATTTATTTATTTATTTATTTATTTATTTATTTATTTATTTATTTATTTATTTATTTATTTATTTATTTATTTATTCATTTATTTATTTATTTATTTATTTATTTATTTATATTTGGGGGGCATTTTGGCAGTACCCACTTTTAGGGATTAAAACAATATGATTTCAATAATTTTTGCATCTGAAGTCTACATTTAAGTGAATATACATGTATGGGTGAGATATTACTGTGATGAAAATAATTACCCATGTTTAGGGGTTTTGGCAATAAAAATTACCCTTTACAGTGGCACATCCCTGCCATATTACATGTAGGAGAGTAACATAGTTTGGTTAGTTAGTTTGCCACCTGCACAAAGTAATTCTATAATTGAAAAATCACATTAATAGAATGGCTCATTTCCCTAGTAACAACATATTGTGATGGTAGTACTGGCAAACCCCGTTGCAACTGTCCCCATGATAAAAGGTCATAACTGACATTTTTTTTTTTCAAAATTGAGTTATATAGTGTAGGGGACTCAGTACATCATGTTAAACCTGCAGAACAAAAAAATATTAATTAGAAGTGTCTCTTTGTTTTATAATCCGCTTGTAAAAAGGACACTAAATAGGGCTTTACAAAGTGCTGAACAAAATACATTTTGCTCAATATCTCCAAACACCAAAATGTCAGTTATGCCCATTTGTCATGGGGAGGGGGGGGGGGGAGGCAGTGTAGCGAGGACCCGCTTAACGAGGACATTTCTCAGGTCCCAATTTTTGTTCCAAAGACCTTCGTGTATTTTGCTTCTCATATAATGAGATCGGCTAAAGCGAGGTAAATTCCCAGCCTAAAAATAAAGAAAAGGAAATTGACCCTGTTATAGCAAGCATCCACCTCGGCATACGTCGGCTAGCGAGCGCAAGCGATGTCTTGTGCTGTAAAATTTTTTGCAAGATGCTGATCAACACTTTGGGCATGCTAGTTTGGTTTGTGTAACTGTAAAAGGAAAAGACACAATTTTTGTTTCCAATACAATTAATTTATTTTTCACTTTCAACACATAACATACACCATTTGTAAACAACTATGTGTAAATCAGAGCCAAGCTAAGAAAAGGAGGTAGTATTTGAAATGACCCACAAACAAACATGAACCTTGAGAAAAATTAACAAACAACACCAATACCTTTAGTACAAATGAAGAACAATGATGCCATTTTTTAGTGTAGGAGACAGCTTTAAAAACACTTAAAGTGATAGGCTAACATTGTGGAGCTTCAATTTAAAAAATTGTCAAACTTTGATATCTGAGCTACATAGTAGTGTTCAAATGGACAAATAAACACCCTAGAGTACAAAAGTTTGGAAAGTTACACTGCCAATGGCAAGTTATACATGAATAAACAATAAAACTCGGGGCGAGTTTTATTAACCTAGGTGTACACACAGTAAGTCTATGGGAGGAAATGGGCAAGTGAATGTGGTCAACTTATGATTTTCACCTTTTTAAGCAATAAATAATCATTTTGAAATATAATTTTTTCAGGGCCTCATTTTTAGATCTCATCAAAGACACTGGTTGTATGGGGATTCATGCGGCTCAGATTTTTTTAACTGTGGTAAATGTTAGCCAATACCTTTAAGTGTAAACAAAATAAAACTGTTAATTTTGAGAGAATTTGCATTTCTTTGCAACCATATGGCATGAGTAATGCCTTTGTTCTTTGTTTTAATGGTAATGACCAAGACTGGCAGCATTCACAATAAAATTCAGTATCAAATTATGCAATCACATAATTTCAGTTGTATTTTTGTACCTGCGTTTTTGCTATAATTTTTTTAGCATACAGTATCGTCAACTGTATGCATATTCCATAATTTATTCAGTCCAAATAAAATCAGTCACCTTTCAGCGAGATACCAACATATAAATTCTACACATTAAAAATAAGTTTACCTATGTACAGTTACATTTATAATGTGATATTAATATCAAGTAATATTATGACTGTATTATAATTGTTCTCATTGTTGTATATTTGTATTTTGTTGTAGTAATAGTAGTAGAAGTAGTAGTAGTAGTAGTAGTAGTAGTAGTAGTAGTAGTAGTAGTAGTAGTAGTAGTAGTAGTAGTAGTAGTAGTAGACTAGTAGTAGTAGAGGTAGTAATAGTCGTAGTAGTAGAAGTACAGTAGTAGTAGTAGTAGTATTATAAGTTGTAGATTCAGTAGGTATTCTACTATTCTTGGTAGTACATGACTACATGTATGTCAATGTGATTAATACTAAACAAACACAATGATCCTATTCCCACTACTTCTTCATCTTTTTTTACTTGAATCTTATTTGATTTTT
>JZLH01S0556368.1:12346-26478 GCA_001188425.1 Eucidaris tribuloides
CACAAATTCTGTATCGGAAAAAAAAAAATATCTTTTATCGATTAAAATGCGATGAATGGACATTGATTGATACAGTGTTCTAATTTTAACAATAATGCATAATCATTAAATGTACTTCTGGCGCTTCTGGTGAACCACAAAAGATCCTCCGTGTACGTATATTCGTTTGTTATCAATTGTTTAGATAATGTGTGTATTGACATAATAATTGCTAAATATACGTGTTTGTATTTCCCAAGTGCGGGATTTGCACACGTACATGTATGTGGTATCTAATTGTACTTGTATTGAATAAATAAATATATTATTTATGCATAAAATAGTCAAACGTCTTGATTAGCCAGAGCGTTCGAAGAGGCTTTGGCAATTCATATAGAATACACAGTGTTACCAAAAACACTAGCTTACGGACGAAATATAGAAGCGATCTAATGTGAACGAATCTTTCAGTACGCTGCATTAGATGTATTCACATATATGTCAATCCTGGGAAGTACGAGTATCTTCATACGTAGCAATGGAAATGCCGCACATGAAAGTATACAATCTTGGATAAAAATTTACCGCAAATACAGTATAGGCCGTTAATGTCATGCGCTTGGCCTGTTTAATTACCTTGAACGTTAGATAGATATAGATACATGTACTTGACATTGAATAAAAATCTTCGCGGCTTTCGCGATTGCCAGAATTTCTTAAAACTTATAACGCAAAACCGTTACATTAATAGTAAAAAAGTAAATTTATTACTAAATTCTTAGTAAAAATCGATACATGATAATGCTAAAAATTGGAATCCGGCAATAAATTATACTATCAAATAAATCATATAAATGATGATTAAGCACTATATATTATATTCAAGTTTTAATTGTGGATTGCTATTCTGTATTGTTTCTTTTTGAAGATATAGTTGTAATTGTTTCATAATTTTCTATGCAAATTGTATGAGACAAATAAAGTTAATCTACCTGCGTGATGAATACATTATTTAAAATTGGGTGGAATGGCAGAATTAATTCATTGAAATATTAAATTCTTGCAATTTGTCGAATTAATAATATAGAGCTAGAAAAAAGTGTAGCTTTGGCAAAGGGAAAAACCCGACCTGATTATTGCATGTCATGTACATGTAACTTCGAGGATTATTGTATAGAAAAAAAACAAAAACCTGGGTGAATAAAAAAATCAATTTCTATTTACAAACATTTATAGACAAGTAAATACTTATCATTATAGAGACATGTGAAGACAAATTTTATCTAGTGCGATTCTTATATTAAAATGAATGATTGTTATTTTTTCAATTAAAGATTTCCATTATCGGGGATTCTCAAAATTGATAAAATTGCTAGGAAAATTTGGGTTATGATAAAAGAAACCAGACGATTATTGCATCTGCAGAGTAGGGATTATTGTATTACAGATGGTACATGAATGAGTTGCTTACATTAAAAAATCAGAGACAAACACCGTATTTACAGTTGATGTAATGAATAGATACATAAACTACATTTATAACATTATAATATCATTAAGTTTATAATATTGCACGATGCATTCTGCCAGTTGATTGTCTAAATTAATTGTTTAGGTGCAAACAGTTGACTTGAAGCATCGGTGGACTAGTATTTGAACTAAATCAGGGGTATCGCTTCAATTTTGAGTTATTACATTTTTGCTAGGGGCGGGCTGGAAGGGGCGGGAACAGACATAAAAATGATTCACTTATTTCTGTCCATTTCATCTCAAGTTTGACACTTTTTTCTTGTTGCGAGGAGTACAATCTCATCTGGGTCAAGTCACTTTATTACTTCCGACTGTTGACGTCAGGGGCAGATTACGCTTAACATCCATTAATAAACTTGACTGATGCATGAGATGATCCAATAACCAAAACAACAACAATAACATATAATACATAAATACTAATCACATTAATATAATCAATAAATAATGATTAATTAATCACATTACTACATAATAATCATCAATTCACAGTAATTCATAATACACTTATAATAATAATAACTAAAATAATACATACATACATAATAAACTAATCAATATAATACGATTAATCATAATAAACTACATCAATAATATTCAATCAACTAATACATAATTCAATAACTAATAATACTCAATAACTAATTTTGATTTTTCAGTTCCATTCGTATAAGCCGCATAACACACTACACACCAGCCAGTAGTGTCCCTAAACAAGAACTTCAGTAACTTATGTTGTGACCGTATACATAATTGGATTTTCGTACTTTTGCTTTGCCGTCTTACGTAAAATCAACACTCAAATAAATAACATACAATAAATAACATAAACTAAACTAAATAATTAATAAATAAAAAAAAAACAATAAAAAAATAAAATAAATAAATAATCAACATGAATCAAATACTACCTACTACTACTACCTACTTGCTACTACTACCTTGACTACTACTACTCACCTACCTTACTACTTCGCTACTCCTACTACTACTACTACTACTACCTTACTTACTACTTTAACTACCTACTACGTACTTCTACTACTACGACTACTATTCAGATTCACTTATATAGCTGGCATAAAACAATATCCACAGCAGTAATGTTCTCTATGGGCTTATTGATGGGAAATAAAAAAAGGATAACATACAGAGAAATCACGAAGTACACACCGAAAAGTCATCCATGAATCATTACTACAGGGGATAAAACTAGGCTTTGTTCTGAGTTTGTAGCTGGTCATTTCACATTTCACTCTCCCTCAAGCTTAATTCAATACAGGATTCGAGAAGAAATTATATTTTGGTGTCAAATGAATTCTTTACATCCTTTCATTACCTTTTTCCGGCATCCGATTGGGGACCTGTGTTAATGCTTGCCTACAAGCGCGCAGCGCCGCGTACGTAAACCAGGTTAACACGCGCCTTTTTTTCAACACTTCGACTCTCTCGCTCCAACTCTCTCGCTCTCTCTATATTTTGGAAGCAGCAATAGTTGTCTAGAAACTTTTTCAGTCTCACTTAAACTATTGTTGATACTCAGGGTTGTTAACGAGTCCATAATTTTGGGGTCGAGTCGAGTCATTTTGTTCAAGATCGAGTCAGTCAGTCGAGTCACTGCTAACAAATTGTCAATGAACAAAGTCATGGAAGTACCTGCTCGAGTCAGCTGGTACGGTGACTCAGTCGTGACTTATTACAACCCTGTGATCTCTGTGACGTCATCTATTGGGCACGACCTGCGTTCTTTGACACTGATATTTCAGTTATCTGGCGCGATTTACTCCAATATTTCGTATGTTGTAGCATGAGAATTTTGTTCTTTTTTTAACAATGTATGTACCCGTTTTTCTATCACATTCACGGGATCATTACAAACATATTTTCGGCTTAAAAATGACATGTCGCAAATTCCACATGCTGGCGGATACATGTAACGACAGTTGGAATGCCAGGGTTCTTTAGACCCCCCCATACGTTAAAAAAGACTACCATTTATTTTAGGCGTGATATGAAGTGTGGACACTATTTTTCATGAAAGAATTCGATAATTTATGGTTCGGGCCTGTGTAGTACCCATACGGGGCAAAATTAATCTAGCCCACCGTGTTGAAGCCAATACTTTCTTATTCATATGCAGAAACCCAGGCGCTATATTTGTACTCTCGGCTCATTATTTCTGTTTCGTTTTGATATTACTTCTAACCTGAAAACACATCTGGATGCCAGTACTGTTCAGAAATCCTCCTCACCATTTTGGCATTCTACTTAACCAATGGGGTCATGCTCACATGGAAATATTAACAAAGCACTGCAACACCTTTGGGATTATTTTTCTCAACACAGGCTTTATTTTTGGTTATAGATAAGTGACTGTAGAGTACTCCGGGTCCCTCCTTGGCCACTCCTTAAGGACAAAGTAATCAGTACGAGCACCATGAGAGCAACCAGCTTCAATTGGTACTGTCCATTCATTAATATTTAGCAATTTAGGATAATTGAATGAGAGAATTCAGGTATGGTTACATCTCCAAAATATCCTAAGTTTGATCAAATTGTTTGTCAATATATAAATCTCTATTTATTACACTATATTTCAAGTTAAAAAAAAATCACATTTAAGGGTGCTGAATGTCAGAATTTCCCCTTTTTCCCTACAAAACAACCATGGCCCTTGAGCCTGGGCCAAGGATGGGTCAGAAACACAGATGAGGCCGTTGTGGCTTCTTGAGAGGGATAATAGCGTGAAAAAATCATTTAAGAGATTGCAAACGACTGGCACAACACCCGACAAGACAATTTCATATCATTAATCAAAGAATCACTTAGAAACAGGCAGTAGACCTTAAGCAAAATTGCGCAAGAGAACTTAAACAGTGTTTTTGGTTAGAGCCCTAAAGTTCAAGAACAGTTAGAGGAAGGCGTTGAAACAGGGCGGTCTCAAGGTTATGCCCAGAGCGAAGAAGAAACCTCTTCTAACTCCTGCAGCTACAAGAGACCGTTTGCTGGTGCAATGAGAAACAAGACACGCGAACTGGACAAGCCGTTTCTTCAGTGACGAATGCAGATATTGCCTGGTTATTGACAAACCAATCAGGGCTAGAAGGAAGAAGGGTGTAAATGAATACTATTTCTGAATGTTCTTAATCCCACTATGCAATACATCGGTGGTGATGGTGCTGCTGAGGCTGGTGGTGGGCACAGACGCACAAAGAATGTATGGGCACTTCAATGGGGCGCACCTCATCAACCTTCCTAAGAATACATTGCTCCACCTCTTCTGACAAACACTTTATTCTGGGATGCGAGTAAGCAAAATTCTAGCAAGACAATGCCCGATGTCATTTCGGCCTAAGGCTGTGCAGAATGAGCAAGAGAGAACACCTTAAATTTTACCAATGGTCCCGGAAGCGAATTTTTAAACGTGAGGATGGCAAATGCAAGATTCTATGAAATTATTCCGGTGATTCTGCCACGGAGCGTGCAGTTGACTGCACAGTTAAACGGCCCGCGCGGAGGACATGGTTTTTTCACGTGTAGCACGGGGCGATCTCATACGGACTTTTTGGGATAATTTTGACACAGTGACAGCGAATCGTTTTGGTTGAAATAGGTTGTGATGAAGTTCTTTTCTATTCAGAATATTAGCTCAATGGTAAGAAAAAAAGTGAATTTCACCGTAATTGCTATTGGGCCTATGCACATAAACAACGGAGCGAGAATGATGATCGTGATATTTTTGAGTCTCGGTACACAACTCCAAACTCGCAAAACCTTGGCGAAACTGTGAGACGTCACTTGCTACACTGGCATTTTCGTTGAGCTACGCCGGTTGATTGTACGCGCAGGTCGTACGCATGTACGGCAAAGACTCGGGAGAAATGCACTCAAAAATCGGCCGTAGTGGACATTTTCGTCAAAAAACCAAATGGGGCGCCTTGAGACAATAAAACACTATGCCGCATATTTTCGCAGTAACGGAGGCAAGAAATAAACGATGGTTTTGGAAATATTTTTCGACTTCCAGGAGATATAAATTAAAGTGGATTTGATTAAGAAAAAATATTCAAGGATTACAACTAGGGTTCGTATTTCAGGTTGAAGTCATATATAATAAGAAGGCTATGTTTAACATTCACTCAAGTGGCGATTTAACCAGTACGGACGTTAGATCTATGATCCTAGATCTATTGTAATTAGACTGCTTAGACTAAAGTCAACGGGATTTTTTTTTGTCTCACCTCATAGATTAGCTTGAGCAACTTTCCATTTCTTCTCTCCAATTCCATGATATCCTCACCACTGCCAACAGAATTGTTGACTTCACTCAACACGGCATGTTCGACACTTTGACATTCAAATGTTCTATTGACTAAAATTTAATTTCTGATTAGACCTAGTTTATGATCTAACTTAAGGACTACGAGCGATCTACTGTACACGTGCACCTCTGTACAGCTATGAACTACTTCACTGCCAGCCCTCATTCTAGCTTTCCAACATTAACCACTTGACGCATTGCCAGCACTGTGGGGTTCGCATTGATATTAAACCCATGTCCCTATGTAAAACGTTAATGATATACATTTAGTTTAGGTAGTCAAACTGGTTAAACCTTGTAACGATAAAACTTCAATGGCATCAAAACTTCCACAAATCGCAGGAACGAGTTTCAGGCTGATCTAACCTCGATTCATCCATATAGTCTTTGCTTTCTTACGCGCCTTAAAAAGTTCATTCATATTTTTGTGTGATGTTGATATTTCCGTAGTAGATGTAAAATTTAATCTTGGATTAACTAACGACGAATATTTACTTTTGATAAAGATGGGGAAAGAATATAAGTGAAGCACGAAAATACTTGCCATAAACAGAAGCCAACATTTTAATTTCTAAAATAAACATGGCCTTCTATATTACAGACTAGTGTATTGTGGACGCGAAGCGTGAATTTGCGAGCGAATCGTCATGAATAATTCCATGAATTTCAGTTGCATCCTACGTTTTTAAATAATTCGCGCCCTCGGAAATGGTCCTGACATGAACCCAATGAGACGTGATGGGACTTCATTGGAGAGGGAAAATCGAACAAAATAGATTCAAGACGCTTGAAAGAAATACAAAAAAGAAATTGGACACAGAATGAAAGCTCATGACACAAAACTGAATGCGTTGAAGAAAATGGTTGGATAGATCCAAAACGGTGTAAATATCGCTGTATTAGGCAAATGGTGACCACGAAAGTATTGACTCTAAAATGGTACAGTGACATTGTTATTTTAAGTCATTTTCAAATTATATTGTTTCAAAATCGATCACATCCATATCATTAATACCAAAGGTCTTTGCTGTATTTTCTATGGAAAGGTATGAAAAGTGTCATTTTCAGAGCTGGCACTAAGTTAATTATGGCCAGTAGTATATAATAATTGGTAGTTTTGCTACTTTGCTTTGCCGCAACATAAATAAATAAATAAATAAATAACAAATAGATAAATAAATAAATAAATAAATTAAATAAATAAATAAATTAAATAATAAATAAATAAATAAATAAATAAATAAATAAATAAATAAATAAATAAATAAATTAAATAAATAAGTAAATACTAGTACTACTACTACTACTAGCTACTATACTACTACTACTACTACTACCTACTATACTATACTACGTATTTAGTTCTTTTTATAGCCGCATAACACCATAGCACCAGCAATATTGTCTCATGGGCATTATTTTGATGAAATAGAATAAAAGTACACATAAGAGAAATACAATTACATGGAAAGTACGTGAATCAATTCTAAGAGAGCAAAAAAAATAGCCTTTGTCTGTAATTTGTAGCTTGTCGTCATTGTGGATACATTTTTATTCTCTAGCAAAATCACAAATCACCGGTACAGGCTTTCGGGAAGAAATTATAAAGCTACGTGTGCGATAACGACATTACTTTTGTGGAAGGTAGAAGGTTTTTGGTCAAGCAAAAATTAACGAGCGTTTTTACGGAACGAGTGATTTGTAATATCTTGTGTTTGTATACAGTGCGAATTTGCATTGTAATATGGACATTTTTGTGTTATAATTAATTGAAATCGGCCCGCAAACCTGATTGTCTCTTCATCAAATTCACATTGAAATAATTATCTGACGACAAGATCAACCTTACCTTCCAAATAATCTGTGTAAATAAGCGAAGTGTCAACGCTAAGATCAAAATTCATCTTATCAGTTTTTCATATCACAAATTCGTCGACATTATTGAGAGGGTTAACAAAGCTCACGATGTTTACGAAGGTTAGATCTTATGCCTGCAAAATCTTATAAAAACAGATGACAGTAAGGAAATTGACTTCAGATTTTGTGGAGTGCTGATCGTGTATATTCTAGCGGAATGGCATTCTTCACGTGGGGTGTGCATTAGAGGCCTGACATCTTTCAACAATTGTGGAAGATAATATTGTATTGCTTTGGCACTGTCTTGCCGCTGGAACAGGTATTAGAGATGTGCTTTTCTGACTCAAATTGACCCTAGATTGTCTAAACAAGTAACGATTACACATTCATTGGTAAAGTAAGATGAGTTATGCTTCCGTTGTCTACATTTTGTGCGTATATTTAAACATTTTTTCATTGCTCTTTTTATGAGTATTACTGGAGACACCGCATTTTTAAACACCACCTATGATTTCTTAGACATATAAAACAATATGGACATGCCACTTAATGTATGGGTGTATTTAAAGTGACAGGAATTACAGTGATAACATGATCTTTGACCAGATCACGGATATCCTGCTAAATCATTAAGATTAATATATAATTATGCTCGCGCCTTTTTTTTTGCCCTTTGCGCCGGCGAATGTTTCTAGCAGTACACAATCGTAATGACTATTTTGCCTCCTTCCCTCTGTGCAGAGGCAGACACTTAAATGGCTAGTGTGGCTTAAAGGTTTAGTGACATGTGATTTGAGACCAACACTTGAAAATGCTCAAGAACCAATGAGTTGAACATATATTTAACAACTATACACTAGCATGGAGTTGGGCACCCACCCTGGGATCGGATTTGTTATTGTAACTTTTGTCTACTTAAGACGCGAATACAAGGCATTAAACATGAGGAGGTATTTATTACTTTACCGGGAGATAAAATAAGCCCCATAGAGAGCCACATAACAGCGTTTCTGTGCTACGAGCGATATTGGACATTGTTTTATTTTAGAATGATGTCAACGTATTGGACTACAAGATTTTCACAGCAAGATCCTTGCATAGTTTACTTGATTCTAGAGTTAAGTTCAGCCCAAGTTGAGGACTATACTCCCTCATGTCATTTACCTTAAGTAACATCTATAAAGTAATTACCATCTTGAAATACCACAATAAGGCAAAGCAAAATTCAAAGAAAATATGGCACAAGAACAATTGTCATTATTATCCGCCTCAGAATAAAATATCACGCGAGTTAGACACCGGCATTATATTATAAATTATCTTAATTTGTATTTTATACTGTGACATGGATTTTTTAAAACGTCCTAGTCCTGTGAGGTTTGCTTTTTCAACATAGGCGCCAACTGGTGCTATTTTTGCCGGTCTGTATAATTAATCAATTAGCTTGATTAACAATGAATCCAATTTAGGTGTACAGCTGAACATTGCTTTCATCCGGTTCGTTGAAACAATTCGCCTTACGATATTGTATGACTGTTATAAAGTAGACGACGAAACTATAAACACATATTTTTTTTTAAATGAATACCGATCCTGTTAAGCAACAACAATAATTCGATGTTTAGTTAATCAATTACTTAAATACCCGAGCTTGAGATCAGTAATTTTAGAGTATTAAAGTTCTACCACTTTGTGGGGAACAAAGAATTAGGATACCTCTGCAACACGGTAAACATTGTATTAATTGTCTATGTCAAAATATGTTCAAAAATATGGGATTTTTGACACTCAACAAATATTACATTATTGATAATGGTGATACATTTAGATTGATGATGATGAGTGATGAATAATAATAATAATATAATAATAATTAATTAATAATAATAATAATAATAATGTATGATAATAGTATAATAATGATAATAACCAATTACGTTGTACTACTATATTTAACTGCTACTACTACTACTACTACTTACTACTACTACTACTATACTACTACTATACTACTACTACCAAGCTTCGTAGAGCTAGTAGTGGTAGCAGATGTAGTAGTAGTAAACAGTAGCAGTAATAGTGGTCAGTAGTGTAAAACATTTATATGGTAGTCTTAGTAGTAGTAATTTTTGCGTTAAAACTAGGAAAGTAGTAGTAGTAATTGTAGTTGTGAAGTTAGCTAGTAGGTAGTAGTTAGTAGGTAGTAGTAGTAGTAGTCAGTAGTGTAGTAGTAGTCAGTTGAGTAGTAGTAGTAGTAGTAGTAAGTATTTCAGCAAGTAACAGTAGGCATCGCTGGTAGTAGTATAGTATAGTTAGTGTATGTAAATATAGTATAGTTAGTATAGATATAGTATAGTATAAGTATAAAGTAGTATGTAGCGTGCTCTCTCTATTTTCCATTCCAGAACCAATTAACAATAAATGTTAGAATACATTAGCAAACTGGAACAAAAAGGCTGGGATCAGTCGGCTACAGCTGTGTTATCCATGGGGTCCAGTAGATTGAACAATAGAACAATCAACAAAGCAAACAATGACTACTACACATAAACAAAGTAATACAGGACAAGACGAACTCTAAATAACAATTAAAAAAATAAAAATAAAAAACAATTCAGAACAAAACAACCCCCTAAACACGCGCAAAAATCACTGGAGGCAAAGGTAAGCCAAACGACAAATGTTCATCGGCGTGGCTTTCTGCAAGCAAAATTTGGGAAATATGCGCCCAAGGCCGCGCGGCCCAAAAAATGAAAATTGTGTACATATTCTACATTACTAAGTTTTTGTACGGACTTGGTATCGTTTTTAAACGTATCCTGTATTACGTCTTATGATTTTTTTCAAGGTTTTGTTTTGGGCGGGGGGGGGAGGGGGCGACTACTCCCCACACCCGAAGATCGACGTCCCTGGGGCCTTAAAGCCACAGTGCTCGACAATGACACAGTTTAAAAAAAGTGAGATGACACAAATCCTCCATGTTCTAAGTGTCTTTGGATAAGGTCCTTAAAAATGAAGCCCTGAAAAAAAAAATTATTTCAAAATAATGATTTACGTGCTCTTAAACAAAGATCTGAAAAATCTTACATAGCACTCAAATGACCGGACATTTACCTGCCCATTTCATCCCATAAGGCTATATTGTGTGCATATCTAGGCTATTTTATCTTCCACCGGATCGTGCCAAATTGGTTTAGTCACGCTATATCTTGCCAGGTGGCAAGCATAATTTCCCAGAGTTCTGATATTTCTTAGTGTGTTTCATTTGTCCATTGGACACTAACTTATGGGGACGTAACTATGTAGCTCAGGCATATCAAAGTTTGTTCTTTTTTTCGTTAAACTTGAAGCTCCCAATGTTCAGCCTGTTACTTTAAAGGTAGGGCGTGTCATTGTTATGGTGCTGTTCACCCACAGCAAATTGGTGAGTAGAAAATTCAAGTTAGTTTATTCCCTCGTCTCTTCCAATACCTATCCAAGTATGGCAGGTGCAAGGTTAAAAGACATCAGGATGTTAAGACCATAGCTCATTTTGACGGTCGGGAAAAAAGGGGGCGTGGTTGCATTTGCATGCTCTTCGTACATTGACGTTTAAGTACAAGATACATGAAATTAAATTAACTACTTGTCGATGGGCGTGTCGACTTGTCCTGTGTACAACATGCTACAAAAGGAATATTTTCAATCACTATATATCATAAACAACGAGGAGGAAAAAGGGCGCAACTTCGCCCCCCCCCCACCCATCGCCAAGGCAAAAATGGAAAAGAAAAAGAAAAGAAGAGGAAAGGAAAATAAAGAAAATAACAACTGCAGAAATCCGCAGCTTATTGGGAAATACTTAACTTGATATATTTATCAGCTAATATTTTGAATGTAACAACTTCTGCATATTCAATATTTTAGTTATGTCTTGTTTTGCTCAAAAGTGGAGTGGCATGGTCTTTACAACAGAATTGAATATTTTCATACAGTCCATGAACTATTTGTCATGATTATTCGAGCGATTCCGCTCAAAAAAAAGTCCAAATAAAAATAAATCACTCTCATCGCGAGTGAATGAGTCAAAGGTGAAATTCACGGGACTTTTTTCCCCATTTCATAATTTGGATATTGTTTGAACGATACAGTGTATTTCAGCGCTATTGGATTAGCTTTGCTTGTAAATCGTTGAAATGTTTCGGCGATGTAAACGTTTTTCTTTTGTATTTGTTAATTTTTAGACGCAAATAATTTTTTTAATCTCAATGTTACCCCACTTAACTCAAACCCGTCCCTAGTGCTAAATGGTTATCAGCACTAAAAATTTGTAATTGAGCTTGTTTCGTCTAGTCCGCGCAAATTTCGGGCTTTTACTTATCATTTTCAATGTAAACAAACGGCCATTACAATTTACATCGATTTACTAAACCAAAATGCATCACGGTGTGCGCATTTTTCTTCTCCTCCTTCCACCAAAGGAATTATTTTTGCTTTCAAAACCGCTCGCTCGTTGCGCTCGCTCGCAGGATTGCCCCTATAGAATTCACTTTGAACTAATGATATCGTATAGACAATGTTGCAGATACACTTATCTAAACAAACAATTTTGTGTAGAAATTTCTCATCCAACACCCATCGACCATGTTGTACACGTTTTTCTTGAGCCGCATTAATTTCGATTCGGATAAAGGGGTTAATTGACCTGAATAAACACTTAAACAATCTTTTTGTTCTCATATTGCAATACAAACTATGTCGTATGTAAAAGAACACACCCCAAAACGCATCATTCTTTTCAGGAGTTTCAAAGGTTCCTAAACTACTTGCTCGGTGGCGGAATTGCATTTTAAACACTTTTTACATACAGTACATACAAACACTAATCAATGATAAACAAATTACATGAACAGGATAATTTTCATTGCTTGAAATCAACAAATTACTGGTTCATTTCAGCATAAAAATAACCAAGTTTTCGTTTCGTCTGCCTTACGTGGTTTTATTTGAAATTTTTACAACAGGATGCGCTCACACGGTACTCCACTACATTTTATTAATTTGAATTTTTAATTTGAGTTTGAGTTTATACCTGTTTGATAAGTACTGGTACTTATACGCGTTAAATAAGTTATACTTTGATGAGTATTGTAGAATGTGACTGCCTTTATAGTTGCATGCAGAGTTTTTAAGCTTTCTTTAAAAGTATTATTAAGTTTCGAAAACAAGAAAACAATCAAAATAGTGCACTACATAATTTCGTAATACTACCAAAGATCAAATGAGTAGCGGAAGAAATGAGATGAGAACCCCCCCTAATTTTTATGTGAAATGGTGCGTATTTGTACTGATAAAATAAAGGAGGATATGCAAATTATTTGGATCATCATCTCATGATCAAAATGTTCAGTTGGTCCTGGTTGATAATGGACGGTGAACATTATAGGGGTGTACAATCCGATTAAATTCGAATTAAAGGACACCCATGGCAATTAAACGGTGATGTTCATGTCTATTAACTATAAACGATTTTATATCACGATAAAATTGTATTCTGCAACGAGAACCATAAACGTTTCCAGCATCAATCATTTATATAAACTAGAAAGTATAACCAAGCAAGCAGGGAAGATAACAGGTGAAATTCAGAACTTAAGGGGAAAATGTGAATCTAAAAATTAATCAAGAAGTAATACAATTCATGCAACACAAAGAGCGCACACCTTTAAAAAAATACATTATTATGCCATCTGGTAAATGACTACGCTCGATGATTTGCATAACACACCGGTTTATAAAATCCTTCGTTCCATATTCGATCCGCATTCATAATCAAACAAGAAATTTTAATATGTGATTCCCCATCTTTCTTCAGCATATCCAACATTTGCACTTTACCCTCAGTTCATTTTACGATAATGCTTGAAAATTAATCAATTTAATTTTTTTGGTATGCTATAGGCTACATGTATGTCAAATGTGAGCATAACGAAATTCCTGACGGACAATAACATCCAACCCGATCTATCTGAATCAATCGATTCTATTCTCGATCTTAGAATGTTCAGTCCTACTTCGAAACCTTAGTTACCACTTATACATGTAGACTTTAAACGCTGCGAAGCCATTTGATAAGTATGGTGAAATAAAATACGTATGTAAATCATGTAAATAAATAATTAAAGTTGATGAAAGTGATCAGTGGCGTAACTACGGGGGGGGGGCACGGGGGGCACGTGCACCCCCCCCCAATCGGCCGGCAAAAAAAAAAAAACGAAGAAAAAAGGAGAGAAAAAGAAAAATAAGAGCTGGGGCGAACCGAGTTAGACATTGGTCTTAAATCACCTTTTGAGATAGACTTATGAGACTACATGTAATCCTCATGTTAAGTAAACTTGTTTTTTTTTATCTAAAACTTATTGAAAACTGCGTAATATAGGCCTATAGTTCTGTTCGTCTATTTAAA
>JZLH01S0556368.1:29993-53565 GCA_001188425.1 Eucidaris tribuloides
ATTGACTATCCATTTAACGAAAAAAGGGGTTGGCAGAGAATCAAAATGGCCTTGTGAAACTTCTAGAACCCGAGAACTTCAGGGGCTTCGGGACAGAATAAACATTTACACAATTCCATTTGTGCTCACATTGCAATTTTAAATTATTTCGATTTACTAAGAAAGAACACACCACAAAATGCCAGTTTTTTTCTTGCACTTTTCAAAATTTTCCAAACCGCTCGCTCGCTACGCTCGCTCGTGGAATGTTTTCTCGACTAATCATGACATACATGCAAACACATATTTTCTGTAAAAATAAACATGAAAATGGCGATGTGTTACCCGCACAATTCCATTTGTGCTCACATTGCAGTTTTAAATTATTCCGATTTACTTAGAAAGAACACTCCAGAAAAGGCCAGTTTTCTTCTTGCACTTTTCAAAATTTTCCAAACCGCTCGCTCGCTACGCTCGCTCGCGGAATTTTTTCTTAACTAATCAAGACATACATCCAAACACATATTTCCTGTAAAAATAACCATGAAAATGGCGATTTATTACAAAATTACCAAAAAATTGATTAATGGGTACACGTTAACAAGAAAACCTAGCATTTCAGTACATACTATACGCTCGGCGTACATGGCGCATTAAATTCATCATCTGAAAATACAATTTGGGTGAGCGACTGGGTGCACCCCCAATGAGTTGACCCACGGTACGCCACTGAAAGTGATGACAATCAGTATTGCAACATTAAGCAATGTTACTAACTTGATATTTGTTCATTGAGAAAGTATAATCCGCCACAATTCGTATGAATCCAAGAATGATTAATTTTAAAATTAATTTTCCAATGTAGGCAATTGTATTTACGACGTGACTCCCCCTCATTTTCTAGTTCTCAGGTTCTCAAGCTCTCAATTGTGTTGATTGGTGGTAATGTATCGTATTCCTTGTTTTTTTTTTTATCTCAGGCTCAAATGCATTTACAACCCCACAGACAGGTAAGCGGGATACTAATCTATCGTGTCTGTCTGTCTGTCTGTCTGTCTGTCTATCTATCGTATCTATCTATCGTATCTATCTATCGTATCTATCTATCGTATCTATCTATCGTATCTATCTATCGTATCTATCTATCTATCTATCTATCTATCTATCTATCTGTCTATCTATCTATCTATCTATCTATCTATCTATCTATCTATCTATCTATCTATCTATCTGTACATGTGTGTGTTTTATATGTGTGTATACCGTATGTACATGTAATTGATTGGATATTAAAACTCGCTTTAAAAGGCTCAGAGAAAATGGCTTGTTTATATGGTGAAATAAGCCAAAAGATTAAAGTATTTATGTGGCCATAAATGATCCAAGTTTTACAATATCAAGTTACAAAATACAAGGTAGATTTTTAGGCCTTATTTCTGATACTTATAGCCACAAAAAATAAATTTAAATTTGATCATTTACCTGCAGATATAATTTAGATAAAAAGGAAAGTGACAGGATGAATACATAGTACGCCTTCAGTATTGCCTGGCACTGGCGTCAGAATGGGGGGGGGGGGGGGGTGGTGGTGTTATGGTGCGCTTGACCCCCCAAATGAAATTTTAACATGGTAAACAGAGAGGCTCACATTGATTATTTTCCATTTTTTCCACTCCAAATAATTTGCCTCAGTCGTTTCTGACCCCTAAATGATTTGGCTGATAACGCGACTTGATGCCTGGGAAGGGGTGATGCATACAATAGTGCGACAGGGCGTTAAATAGAGAGAATCTCACGAAGATGGTTTTATATGGGTCACAGCATGGCGTATAATGTTATGAGTTTACCGTTAAAGCCACTGGCTAACATTTACCAAAGTTAAAAAAAAAATGTGAGCTACATAATCCTCCACCCTTCAAGTGTCTTTGACAAGGTTTAAAAAATGAAGCCCTGAAAAAATTGTATTTTAAAATGATTATTTAGTGCTTTAAAAGAGTGAAAATAGTAAGTTGACCAAATTCGCCTGCTCATTTCCTCCCATAGACTTACCGTGTGTGGATCTAGGCTATTTTTTTACTCGCCCCGAGTAATAATTGTTTATTCATTTATATCTTGCCAGTGGCAGCATAAATTTCCAAACTTTTGTATTCTAGGGTGTTTATTTGTCCATTCCAACACTACTATGTAGCTCAGATAGCAAAGTTGGACAATTATTTAATTTGAAGCTCCACAATGTTAGCCTATTACTTTAATTTCAATAATAACATATGAAGCATCATTGCATGTGCGAAAACAGGCGCCATGTTGTAGCCTTATGAAACTAATGCTAGGTTCACACTGTCGATCTGTCAACTCAATCAGGCCCGAACAAGCCAATTTGGGGTCTATTCGGTCTAGTTCGGCCGGTAATAGGGGTCAATCTACCATGATCGGCGTCCGTCTGCCTTGATCGACATCGCTCTGGTTACCTACTTGAGTATTTTTGACAGGCCATGTAATGCTAGGTTCACACTGCCGATCTGTCAACTCGATCAGGTCCGATCAGGCCAATGTTGGGCCTGGTCGGTCTCGCTCGGCAAGGTAATCGAGGTCAATCTACCTTGATCGGGGTGATCGACAACGCTCTGGCTCCCTACTCGAATTTTTTTGGCGGTCAAAAATATTCGAGTAGGTAACCAGAACGATGTCGATCAAGGCAGACGGGCGCCGATCATGGTAGATTGAGCCCCGATTACCGGCCGAACTGGACCGAAAAGGCCAAAACTTGGCTTGATCGGGCCTCATCGAGTTGGCAGATCGGCAGTGTGAACCTAGCATTAGTTGACCAAACTCTTTCTGTACGACGCTGCAGTGAGATAAATAGATACATACAGTAGATAATATACCCTCCCTACTCAAATAATTTTGCATTTCCTAAGAGTAAACTTAATTAGGATATCATTATAGAAAGACCCCTTCAACTCAAAATGCATGCGTTATAGTGTATGTTGCAATACTTTTGAGTAGGGAGGGTACATGTACATGACGTTCCACAGTACTAATGCAAAGGTTTCTAGCTTTCAACAAGGAAAGGTTTACTGTTCATGATACAAAACAAGGACCGTATATATCCAAAGGTTTCATTAATCATAAGCAGGACGTTTGGCCGGTCATAGTAATTGTGGAAAGAATTTGTAAATAGTCATCATCGAGAAAAGCAAACCCCTTGTTTTAATTTTGACTAGAGATCCCTTTTCTCCATTATGACTAGCGAACCGTATGAATAATGGAACTTTTGATTATCGTCACTTACGCTTGACCAAAAAGTTAGGTTTAGGCTTCATAAATACATATATATGATTAAATTGTATAGATGATCATGTGTGTCACATGATCCTTTATGCAAAATGGGTTATAGGCCTAAATCCACTTTTGTGACTTTGGAGAAAAATGCATTTCACGAGCCCATGCAAAAAGTAGTAAGTAAGAGATATTTCGCACTTCTTTTTGTAAGTAGGTGGTAACTGTGTTGATGTTAATAACTCAGTTTTGATGCAAAATGGATTCAGCCCGTTTTGTATTCTATCCTCTCTTAGCTTGTTCAGAATGGTGGTATCCGTTCTCCGGTTACTGTTACTACACCACTATGAGGACATCAACGTCTCAGATGTCCTGGACGGATGCGGAAAACTATTGTAAACAAAACGGAGCACATCTAGCTTCCATTCACAGCGAAAGCGAGGAGAAGTTTTTAGTGGACCTGGTAACCAAATTCAATATTTCCCTTTAATATCAAAGCCCCGGTATAGTTTTGGTAAATGGTAAAAAGATAATTTGTGCTATTATGGTTTTTTATGACAGACTTATATGATCTATCAATGCCCTAAAAATGGCTCACTCTGAAACTTTTCCATTGTTTTTTTATGAAATCACTCAAACTCTAAAATGTCGGTCGGGGGAGGGGGAAGGGGACCCCGACATTTAATATACATACCACTAATAGTCCGGAAGAGAAGTAAAATATTCATGCTATCTTTGTAAAACAATATTTTCATCAATCAAAATATCCTCGTCGTTCTCATTTTATCAACCAAACCTGCAACATGTCTTTCCTATCCCCCTCTCACTGATCAGCTGATCTGAAGATACTTTTCGCCATCCTTCGTGTCCAGTTTCGCATGGCCTTTGTCACTGCCTTCTTCACTTCACGCTATGCGTCCTAATAGACTTATTTATTTTCATCATCTTTCTGCTTATCCCGTTTTGCAAACCTCCATGGATCAATGATGTTGAAATCACAGGGAAAGGCACTAAATGTCTACAAGGACTGTCGACTTGCGGCCTGAGGAGCCTTACAATAAAATTATATTACAGCAATTCCCCCACCCCTTTGACATTGATCATCGGTAGGACTCTTTTCTCAGATTGGTTATTCCCTGATTATAACCAATCTGAGACGGATTCCTGCCGGTGTGGTTAGATTGGGTGGGGGGGGGGGGGAGGAGGGGAGGGGATTAATATCATTATTTTTCAAGGCTCCTCAGGGCGCAGCTTTCCAGTCCCTGCAGATACGTACATTTTCACTCCGATTTCAACACTACACATCAACGGATGTTGTGATTTTTTTCTTCTTTCTCTTTATTGGCTGTCATGCAAGCATGATGATCATGTTGTTAAACGTTAATTAATTCAAACAAATGGAGTATGCAAAGACAGCTGAAATTAACTGTTATTTTGTTGAAATCATTAATAAGTCTTTTTTTCTCAACATAAATTTATTTGACAAACATCTGATTTGTTAAATTCTTATTATGTACCTCCCAATCGTTAACTGATGGAAAAATGTTATTTAATGAAATAAAAGAAGTACAACAAGAAAGTTGATATTCACAACTCATTTATCTGAAGTAATGCCGTCATTTTCATGCAGTTTAATTTTGCTTTAAAAATCGTGTTCACTCAACCATGCAGTATTCATCACAATATCAGAATATTTTTGAGAAAGTTGATAATCGATAAGATGTTATACATAAAGTGCTGAAAGCAACACATTATGAGTAAATGAATAGGTACGGTGCCAAATTAACAGTACACTTAAGCATAATTCTTAAAGTGTGCTCACTCAATCATGACACAACGAATACCTCTAATGTTCAGACAACATGTGTTTACAATTAAGGTTATAATATATCTGATGTCCATTCTTTCAATAACCTGAATGAATTTTACAATTTAGGGAGGGTTAAAGATAGCCAGTTTTCCCTAAAAGGGGTTAAACGATGGAGGATAAACCAATAACCACACATAAACATGTTAAACATGTACCAGAAATAGAATTTGTCAAATCTTGTTTCACATCCCCCAAAAGTCTATTGTTATTTTATGAAAACAAAATGACAATTTGACTATTATGTGCTCACTCATACACGAATGACTTAACAGATCATTCCCATTTTCCCACAGAAGGTAGTCAATAAAGTGAAAACACCACTGCCACATTATTTTGCTCACAACTTTTCGTTGAAAAGTTACGTTATTTCGATTAAGGGTGGGGTACGTTTTGGTTGTATTAAATTTTCAAATCTCTTTGAGCTCTCTGTAATAAACTGTGTGACCAATTTTTCCTCTCAATTTGATTTAGGTAAGAGACCCAAGCCTTGGCCAAAAAACGATATGGATTGGTTTGCGGGAAAACTCAGTTAATGGGTATTTCAGGTGAGTGTGAAGAACCGAAAGTCATCACAAAAACTGCAATAATGTTTAAATAAAGTTAAACTAGTGTTACATATTCTATCGAACATTCAGTCCGCAACGAAGTTCGCCGTTTATCATAATCATACAATGAAAGGAGACAATTCTAATTGTTTCAGGATTAAACATTAAGTTTTGTCATTTTTTGTCTGGTGGGGGAGGGGGTGGTGTTGGGTATGGTGAATCAGGTGGTAAAGGCTATTAGATACAGTGGCGACCGAAAGTATCGTCACGTTCCAAACGCGTTTACTGAAACGTGTTCCTTGAAACGATGTTCAAATGCGATGAAACGCAAAGCCAGCGTAGTAAATGCGTGCCTTGCGTTTATTGAAACGAACTTCGTTTCTCGAATCGCATTTGTACGCGTTCGGAACGTGACGCACCTCTCGGTCGCCACTGTATTGATACATTTCTCTGTAGCTGGACAATTTGTTTGTGCTGATAAACTATTTTTATTGAATACTTTTTTACATTTAAAACATTTTTAAAGTGTAAACCAAGTGGTATACTTCAAAGATATTTCCTTTCTAATGACGCATGGGGTCAGCAAAATACCCTGCCGAAATATTAGTTCTTTTTCTCCTAAGAGGCTAACAACTACCTAAAATGAAAACGTTGGTCGAAATATGAGCGCAAAAATGACCCGCTCCTCGTGCCTTGACTAGATAATGGAAAAATACCATCAAGCTTCATAATCCATCTTTTCGTGACCGATCCTTACGAATAATCTCTCTCATTTTGCACAAGTTGCGTTTGACGGCTCCGCCACTGGATTATTCAGGACTGGCAGGATGGCAACCTGATGACGTCATAGGTGTATCAGCAATGCTGCTACTCGAGAGGATACCTGTAAGTGTAATGAGTTCTTGTCAACTTGCTGATTTGCTCCTTAATTTGTTGCCCATTCAGGACGGGAATCTGTCACTTGGTCTAATTACCACTTGGTCTAATTATCAGTTCGGTCCAACTCACAAAGTGTCGCCTTACACCAGTTCGTCTAAGCTTACCGATCTGGTCTACAATACCCATTCGCTCGTAATCACCATTTCAGTCTACAGTCATGTCGTCTAATAACCAAGGGCGAAACTTCCAGGGGCGACAGTGGGCGATCATGTCCCCATATTTTTCTTCCTGTTTGACATGTGTGCATAATGTCTGTTGATTGGGGACTTTTCGACTGGCTGATTTTGGCGCGAATTTCGGCGTAAAAATTATTTTGACCGCGAAGAATATACTCGCGGCACCCCGGTGAAACGAAAAAGTCGTCTCCAGGCCGTCAGGGGTCCTGCTTGTCAGAAGTTGTTTGGCTACGTAATTTGGCCTAGCTACAAAAAGAAAATATGACAAGGCAAGTTCCTGGCATCGCTGTACGTCCCCTCCCTAGCATTCCAAAACAAATGAGTAGCATTCTGCTCGTTTTCCTCTTGCATATCCACCCTCGTGCAGTCTCCCTCTGCTTCACACTAACCACTCTACGAGTCTCTAATCTACTCAACTCCGCGCGTCACTCATTGTCCATCTCGGGCATGGTAATTTTTCCAGCTTACGCTCTTAATATTATCAAGTCTCGTCATACCTCTCCATCACTCTCTCCGCCTCACACCGTTTTGCAGCTCTCACTCTCTACCGCCTCTCTCGTACTTTATGACATCTGTGTCTCTATCATCGCTCACACTCAGACAATTTTCATTACTTCGCTTCACCCGTCACTCTCTTCCTTCACTCTCCACGTTCTTGATAACCAAGGTTGGAGCTACTTACCCACTTGGGTCGCAATTATCATATGGTCTAATGAGCCATTTGTCTAATGCACATTTGCGTCTTAATAGTCCACTTTACCCATTATCATTTGGGTAATATTCATTTTGTCTAACAAATAAAAAATGAAAATAAAATGACAAACAACAGCTAACGTTAAAGCAATTCCCATACAGGAGGAATGAGGATAGGGGAGGGGGGGGGGGAGCTGCCAGAACTGCAAAACGGATACTGCCGAAGGGTGAATGCTCATTTGTAGGCCTATTAAAAATCCAAGGGGGTCGCTTTTTCCTCCTCTGAAGTATGTATCATCGCACCTACCCCCCCCGAAAAAAATAATGATGATAAATTATGGAAAGAATG
Organism: Eucidaris tribuloides; assembly: GCA_001188425.1. Classification (NCBI taxonomy): domain Eukaryota; kingdom Metazoa; phylum Echinodermata; class Echinoidea; order Cidaroida; family Cidaridae; genus Eucidaris; species Eucidaris tribuloides. Next base: position 37,824 of record JZLH01S0556368.1, read on the forward strand.
CGACGAGCGCTGCGTATAGGAGCTGTACCTTCCCAGTGTTAAGCTACACCGCCGTCATCGAGGCAATGATTATAATCCCCGCTTTTAAAACTCCATACTAAACTCTCATCATTTATTTACGGGCGAATTACGATGACTCAGTAAAGCAAAAGCGATTCCTATTCATAATTCTCGAAGAGTGGGCCATGTGCAATCACCCCGCCGGGCGGGGGGGGGGCGGGCGGGGGAGCGACCGGCGTGTGCCGCTCCCGGGTGCCGCTGAGAACTCCGAACCCATACCCACATGTAATAGGGGTCCTTTTGCTATAACTAGGCACCCATGTCTAAGGATTTTTTTTGTGACAAATGGACCCATGTCTACTGGCGTCGAAAATTTAAAAGCAGCATATGTTTGCTTGCGAAGCGCGCCGAAAATTTGAAAATACCACATGTTTGTGCGGTGTATTCCTCCGTGGGAATTGTCCGGAGGGGGGAGGCGTTCAGGTGCGAGTCGTCCCCGCGGGAGTTGTCCTCCGGATGAGTACTAGTTACCGTTGATTTCAGTTATTGCAGTTTTGGCACAATATTCCGGGCAATTCCTGTTCATTAAGATTTTTCTATCCACTTCACAGTGTCTGTAGTGTCATGAGTGTGTCCAGAAGTGTGCGAAACAGAATTTCTGTTTATTCTGTCATGTCTGTCGTACACAAATGGACAATTTCTCCTTTGCTTCCGTGAAGTTATCATCTATGAGTAAGGGCGAAAATGTGTTTAGAGGTATCATTTAGATCAGCTGTTATAAACTTTTAAGCCAGCACCCAGAATCCGAAGGGAAAATGGTGCCCCACAGTTTTATTATCGTTCCAGAATCCCCCCGTTTCACAATCCATGCTCCGTCAGCATCCGTTACCAAAATTTTTCCACTCCCGGGTCGACAACAAATATTTTTGAGATGCGTGGCTGCTGCAAAGCCGACCAACTGAAGAATATTGAATTTAACGGTGTACACTATTTGTAAACCTCGTGCTTGCAGGACAAAATGGATGGAAACTCAACCACAATCACACCAACCATGTAAACCTTTATTTGTCTACGTATAGATGTTACAACCGTTTCCTTACCGAACCATTTTTTATTCTATACCGTTCTAAACCATTAGAGAGAAGCGATGTAATAGATTATTCATTTGTCTCTCTCTGTATTTAAGATCGCAACTGCTGATCTATAATTTTAACAAACATGCCAGAAAAAATGAACCAGGTTTTGAACCTGCCATCTACAGCTATCCGGGCTGCGACAATACCACCAGGCTATAACTGGTTACCGGCGTTGACACGATGAACAAGTAACAAATACCAAGGCTCACAAGTTTGACATTGTTATTTTAAATAGTCGAAGGCAGACATTTTTATTATTATTTTCTATAATTTTAACAAACATACCAAACATTTTTTTCTGGCATGTTTGTTAAAATTATAGATCAGCAGTTGCGATCTGAAATACAGAGAGAGACAAATGAATAATCTATAACATCGCATTTCACCACTCTGAATAATCCCTTTCATTTAAAAAAACATCAAAGAGAAATTGACAAGTTTGAAAGTAGTCTTCAATTTACCACACGATGCTGCCATAATAATGTATACTGTTTTTGCTGTAAAAAAAATCATATACGTTTTCTCTTTGTTGTACAATTATTAAGAAAAAAAAGCTGTGATAGTGAAATTCGAAGTTGTGTAGCTTTCTATAGAACTAATTTCTATCAGGGCCGCAGATTAATTCAATACTGGTAAATAAATTTGTTTCACGTCAAGTAAACAAATGCAAGACAATTCCTTTCAGCCTGAATTTACACTCCAGCCAGTGTATAATTATAGCTATTGATATTTCCCTGCCGGAAAAAACAACAACAACACACCATCACAGTTTTCAAACAGTGATCACCATGATCACAATGTCGCTCTTTTGAAATGAACCAAATCCACACAGTGGTCATCACCTGCCAGAAAAAAAACCAGGGTCGTCACAGTGTACACTCAATGAACATACAGTGAACACACAGTGACTGCAGTGTCACTCTGTGAAAATGAACCAAATCCACACAGTGGTCGTCACCTGCCAGAAAAAAAAAACAGGCCTGGTCATCACAGTGTACACTCAATGACCACACAGTGACCGCAGTGTGATTCTAATGTGTTCACACTGTGTTCACAGTGTGTCCGCGCCGTGTTCACACTGTATTTACTATGTAAACATAATGCGACGAAATTGTATTCTTTCCAGCAGGGATGTTTCAACTAATTGGGTTCTTGAAGCATTTTTTTTACTTCTCTCAATCATGTCACTAATTTTTAATGCCTCATTAAAACCTTTAGGAAATGTCATCCATGATGGACTACCAAAGAACCTTGGTCTAATTCTTCTTTTTCATGAGTACACTCCATTCGAAAAAAGTTCCTTTCTCTTTGTCTTCAGTGCCCCGAAATGGTGGTGATTGGCACGACTACGCTTGCGGCATCGCCCAGGACTTCGTCTGCAAGAAGCTCGATGGCGCCATACAACCCATCACCGATGCTCCAACCACGCCCTCTACGGGCGCATGTCCCGATGGCTGGTTTCTGTTTGAAAGTCGGTGCTACCAGATCCGGGGTTTTAACGGCTATAATTACCTCAATTGGACTGCTGCAAGGCAAAGCTGTATAGACATTGGAGGAAACCTGGCAACCATTCATTCTGTACAAGCCCAAGGCAAGTACTGTACTAGGGACTGATTGTGGTGAACCTCATTGCAGTTGGCCTATTACAGTAAGCAAATAACGTCGGTGAATGTGATAGGAAAAATTATATTCCTCATTCCTCTCTCAGCTATGGTATTCATTGATTTCTTTTCAAATAATTTTGCATTTTCTAATAAACTTTATTAGGATATCATTATAGAAAGACCCCTTCAACTTATAATGCATGCGTTATAGTGTACATGTATGTTGCAATACTTTTGAGTACATGTATTATATCCCTCATTGTAAGTTTCTTGAATTCTGGTTGGTTAAAAGTATGTCACATGATAAAAAAATAAACACACTGTTCTGTGAGTCTGGGAGATATTAGTTCACAGGCATGGGATAGTACTTTCATAGGCATGGGATAGTTCATTCAAAGCATGGGATAATACTTTCATAGGCATGGGATAGTTCATTCAAAACATGAGATAGTAGATTCGAAAGCTGGATAAATCGAATGTACAAACACATGTACCGTACGCTATTTTTTCCGTGCGCGTGAGAGACATTACAGCGTGCAACACCCGTATGGAAGTCTAGCAAAGTTTAAGATTAAATCTGGGTTAAGTTCGTCGAGTTTGAGTTAGGATTACAGTTAAAATAAGAATGAGGATTAAATTAGTGTTTTGGTTTATGAAATTGGTAATTGACTAACAAGAGTAGCCTATATATATCTTTATGGAATTGTATCCCCATCTGTACCACAATTATCGCGCAGCTGTATGCCGGGAAACACATACGTACTAATAGGGGTACCATAGGTAAATTTCTTTTTTGTCATTTTTTTTTAACTTTGTGTAATTTCCCTGTTAATTTGATGAGGGATATAAAACAAAATATGTCCTGTCCTGAGAGTCTCTGTTTGAAACTATATGCCCTCGGTTACGATGAGTGTTAACTATTTCCCCTCGGGGCTGCACTCCTCGGGAAAGTAGTACAGTGCGCGTAACCTCGTGCTCGTCAGGAGACTCTCGTATCAATATATATTTGTATACTATTACTTTCGAGGCGAAGTGAAGCTGGGGAAAGATAGCGTATACATTCAGATCGCTGACGAACTGATAGTTTGTCCTATCTCTTGAACCAAAGGTGATTATTTGCTTTATATTGCACATATGAATCAATTTAACTGTAAGGTTTGGATACAAAGAAACGATATTCTCCATTTACTCCTCCTTGAGAGAGAAAGGTAATGTTACCCTATCTCTGGAGTACGGGTTTGGGTTAGCTTGGAAACGTACTATCACAAAAGTTCAATCTTTAAGGTGCAACGTACTTTCATTTCGTGCGTACTAAAAATACAGGTAATGCGTTGGGTCTCTATGGAGTGAAGAGATCAGCGAAACACAAACGTATTATCACCATCGAGTGCAACGAACTTTTCTCACCGCATGATTCATGGGAAAACGTATACCCTTTATCACGCGATTAACTCTTGACCAGTTCTTAGTATATGGAATATACTCTCCCTCCTCAAAAGTATTGCAACATATACTATAACACAGTGATTTTAAGGTGAAGGGGTCCTTCTATAGTGATAGTAAGTTTATTATTCGAAAATAACAAATTATTTGAAAAGAAATCAATGAATATTCTTTCTCTTTTCTTCTCCAAGGCGGAGAGATTATCAAATGCAGGCGGCGCACCCACGACAGAGGGGCTGGAACATAAAATTTAACATTTTTTCTCCTCCGTGGGGTGTTAATTTACACAAGCATCGTAATTCGGTTTCATATTTCCCGTAAAACCGATTTGATGGTTTGAAAAGGCTTCTAACGAACAGAAAATGCCAATATGTTTCTCTAAAGCGGTCTAAAAAAAGACCACACCCCGCGAAGAAGAAAGTGCTTCCCATCTTCATAAGACAGCGGTATAAGGAGGAAAGAGCTACTGATTAAAGATGATGGTCTTCTCTCCACATCATTATATATACTGTAAAGACGCATGAGAGTAAATTTTGCAATAGTAAACTAGCTTTAGAATTCTTAGAATTGAGAAAGAATAAGAAATTATAACTTGAAGAGGTCTTGTCTAAAATATGGGGCGTATCCTCCTTACCACTGTCTTATGAAGATAGGAAAAACTTTCCGGATGTGGTCTGCTTTCTGAGACCGCGTCAGAATAACATATTGGCATTTGTTGTTTGTTGGAAGTCTTTCCAAACCATGAAAACCGTTTCATGGGAAACATGAAACCGAATTACTATACCCTTGTGAATTAACACTCCACCCCTATAGGGAGGCGAAAAAATGTTAACTTTTATGTTCCAGCCCCTCTGCCGTGGGTGCACCTGCATTTGATAATCTATCCGCCATGAAGAAGAAAGGAGAAAGTATATTCATTGATTTCTTTTCAAATATTTTGTTATTTTCCAATAATAAACTTCATTAGGACATAATTATAGAAAGACACCTTCAACTTAAAATGCATGCGTTATAGTGCTTGACTGTTGCAATACTTTTGAGTAGGGAGGGTAATGTGGCATACAATGCATTCTTAATCATTCGTATGCCTCATTAAGATGTCACCCCAGTTGTAGCGGTCATCACTGATTCTGGGGAACCTCGATCATTGCAATATATACGCTGTACATATAATAGTGTAGTTTATTATGTAGTCTAAACCATCTCTTGTATGCTTAATCGGTCTACGGTAAAAGTCACGGAACATTTTAACGTTAAGGTTGGATAAAAGACAACAAAATGGTCGTAAGCCTATCTGAAAATTCCCAACGTATGGACCTGATTGCAAATCATTTTCAATGATATCTGTGCTCGTTTTGTGTCACTATCAGCCTTTCTGACAGCAGCCATGGAATACGAACTGGATGACGTATGGATCGGGCTGACTAATGTTGGATCTGATCGTCAATATCATTGGACGGACGAGTCTCCACTGACGTACACCAACTGGGGGCGTCAACAACCTGACGGTTACCAAGGAGACAGCGGAATACTCAACCCAGAGGTTTCTCTCATGTTCATTTTTTTTTATTTAAGTTCATTTTATTTAACACTTCGCATTGAAAAAAATTAACAAAATATTACCTAAGATAAATTAAACAAACAAAATAAAGCCGTTGCATGCTAGTGTAAGGTCTCAGTAGGATGTCCGAAACCTTAAGCCTCTTTGATCTGAAAGATGACCCTTGACCTGAACTGCCTGCCAAATTAGATAATCTGAATGCATTGCATTGATGAGATATTGACAAAAAAGATTTTGATAAATGATGTCATAGATGTCGTTGGGGATGACCGATGACAACGCAAAGAAATATGAGGCAAGATTATGCCATGGCACATGTTCATTAAATCATGCAGCGCCATTGACTGAATCCTTCTTGAGATATCGTCTGCACAAGAAATGGTAAGAAATAAGAATAAATATTCTGACGACATTTATAGTGGTCCGCTGAAGAAGCGGATCACCAATTATTGTTCCCAACTTTCCAAGTATTTGTGGCATTGTACTTTGATACTATTATTGATTGAAAGTACGCTTTCATGAAAAATCAAAAGTTTCTTGTGTTTCGTTTTAATACCTCATCCGATCGGGATATTCACAATGGGATTACGTTTCAACATCGATTATTTTTGAAAAATTCTAGTCAGTTTCGTTATGAAAAATATCACCAAAAATAAAACCTTAACCAGTTTATTCGTCCTCCAGGCTTGTGCAGTTATGATGGTGATAGAAACGGAAGCAGGGAAGTGGAATGACCAGAACTGTGATCGTGAACTACCCTATGCCTGCCAGATGCCCGTCGGTATGTTTGATTAATGTTCAATCAACCGTATTTATAGACACACTGTGATGGAAACAAAGCTGGTATAGTGTTTGGTCAGACACATTTTGTCTTTTAGATTTTGGATTTAGAATGCGGCGATTCAATGAGTAAATTTAAAGAGATTTATCGCATAATGATGATCAAGAATTATGTCGGTGAATGGTGTAAGAACCTGAGAGGCAAATGCGTTTGACACCAATTTGACTTCTATCCATGACGTGTGTAATTGTTTACCACAAGCTCTGAATCTTTCAAGGGCAGTGAGACAAGTAGGAGGAGTCAAAAAATTCTCCAAGAACCAAATGAGGGGAACCATAATCCAGTCTGTGACTTGAAGAGAAATAAAAACATAGTAATTGGGAATTAAAGACAGAGTAAGGGATTTGCACGTCAGAAAACGGTAAAATGAATGAAATCGGCTCAAATCGTTCACAATGTGAAGATTAGTATAAATAAACACCTGTCATAGAACCTTTGGGTAGAATATGTAGTTTTGGTGAAAATCTGGACAATTGAACTTCAAAATTTACAGTGACGTCGACGTGCACGGGCCGTTCCAAAATTGTCCGATCAGCCGTTAGCCGAAGGTCGCGCGGAGTTTAGCCGTTTAACCATTCAGTGTGCTCCGCTGGTCTTGCGACGGTACACATAACTGCGATTCGCAATTGGAGCAAAATTTAAACTCACGGAAAGAACAACATTCTGGTAACATGTCGTTATTAGTTTTTATCATAAAACAACAAATTCATGACGTATGGATCTCAAACTTTCAACACACCATTTGTAAATACTAAACTACCAACTACACAATCTTTAAAGTCTGGTCATGGTAGAAATTACCTCATACAAAAAGCTACATAACAGATTTGCCTGTAGCTGTGGTTTGTGATAGCTATGTGACGACAAGGAAGAAACTTTTGACTTGTCGACAAAATATTCCCATCAGAACCCTAGAACAGTGAACTTCACAATTTTTCCTTGATTCTAGAATGATTATATCCGAAATTGAGGACTGCTTCAAATTCTGTCATTTCCCGTGAACTCCGAAGATGCATTTACCCTGGCTTCTGAAAGACCTCTAACATAGTAAATCATCTTTGGCACCCGAGAATGGAAAGACTAACATGCTTTCCCAAACGGATTTGTGTTATATATTTCTTCCATCTTGATTTTTTTTCTCCCATTTAGCTTGACCTCAACATTTATGGTATTCTTATGTTTTATTTTCGATGCCATCTGTGGCACCCATAATCGCAGAGAGTAACCCATCTTCATCAAATCAGTATAAAAGCTAAGATTTTTACAATGTAAAAAAAAAAAATGAATCATCGCCATCTCCTCTAAGTTTCGTGAGTTTGGAACATGACTGTAGTAAACATAATTAAACCTCCCTAATGTGATATAGTTCTAAACACACGTTTGTTTTTTTAAACTGAAGCAGGGAAATGCCAGAATTGCGAGCGCATATTGCCATACTTTTGCCAAAATCCTGTTGATACGTAAATCTGCAGCAGAAAATAATTATATAAATTCCATTCATTCATATCTATTGTTGATTATAATGCTTTAGGTCACTTCTATAAAGAAATAACATCTTTTGAGAATTTTAATAAACACCTACTGTCGGTCTTGTGGTATCGGAATATTTTATATTTTTACCCTTGAAATGTACGTACAGTGTGTCTCAAAAAATGGTCCAATCGGGAGAAAAAATATTTAAGCTATGTAATTTTATTAAAAGGTATGTGTAATTGGTGTCATATTAAAGCAGAATAAATTTTCTTCAGATAAACTTAATCCCATTTAAATTGCTTTTATAAGTCAAAAGTTATGATTACTTTTGTGCAGTCAGCATGTCAGGCAAAATCATGTTTGTCCCACTTTTGTGTATTGGTCATAATGACAACTGAATTGGTGGTATTGTTACTTACATAACACATAACAACTGAAGTACAAAAATCAATAATAAAACAAATAACAAATGCATTTCTTCTTTCAATATGTTTATTTCTGATTATCTAGTAAATAAAAAAACAAATACAAATAAACCTTACTCGGCATTGAAATGATAATGCACATGTTCATGTCTTCTGTTTACTAGACTGCGTTCACACTGACATCATGATGATCTTCACATCTCATTCATTTTAGCCCATTTGTCAAAACTATGTACCTCCTTTGTACGGCAAATAATAGGAAATCAGAAATGTACAACATGAAAAATCTATTCGTTCAGCTAAGTTTAACGATTACACAATACTTTTCAGATACTCTCATTGGGTTTACTGCATGCACATACGGCACATACAGTAAACTGGGACAAACGCGATTTTGCGTCATTGCAGAAAATTCAATATATCTCAGGACTGACACAACCAAATGGCATGAAAGTAAATTGCACTGGAAAGTATGGTCTTTTAGCTTTGTGACAATACCCAGTTTGACTAGGTTATATATGATTTTTATATATTACAAACATTATTTCCGGTTGGACTATTTTTTTAGACACACTATATTTTAGAAATCCAAGAACTGCCAAATGTTAGCATTGGCTGTCATTCCATTCCACGATTATACTCAGTGTGGCACTTTCAAAAAAAGCAACACACTTTATACGAAAATGTGCTATAGCAATGATTTCGTGTCAGTGAATATAAATTCGATGCAACCTAATGATGAAGAGCCCTTTTAGAAAGCTGTATGTTGCATCAACAGTGTTATGTTGTATATTTTATTCATGCGCTGCCTCCCTCTTTTCACATTATACAATGCATTCTACCACACAATAATACCGTATTTATATGCACATTAACTTGTGTTTCTTTCAGATCCTGCCCTCACATCGCCCAATGATGTGATTTCCCTATGTATTCCTGGTTATATTTCGTACTTCCAATCTTGCTTCAAGTTCGTGGGTGAACGCGAAACCTTTGAAGATGCTCAGGCAACTTGCGCTAGCGAAGGAACGAATCTAGCTAGCATAGCGAACGCCTACGAAGACGCCTTCATTGAGACTTTGATATACGAGTCACCATTCTATACTGCCTGGATAGGACTCACTGATCAGTCGGTAGGACCCAGGGGCGTAGATCTGTGTTTCGAATTGGGGGGCAAGAGTGAAAAAAGTCAAAAATTTTCGGAGCGCTCTGCGCTCCAAATCGCAATACAGAATTTTGACAATTTTGTATATTTAATGGTATTTTATGCTGAGTTTAATAGTTTTCCAATGCTTCCCAATGCTTTTTAAACATATTCTTGTATTGCATATTATGAATTTTTCAAGTTGTCAAGATTATTGGGGGGAGGGGCAAATTGATATGTTTGCCTCCCAATATCTTCATTGGTGGGGCGATGCCCCCCTGCCCCCCAGGATCGACGCCTCTGGTAGGACCTGTTCGAAATGACATATATGATGTCACAAGGTCCGGAGGAAAGATTTTGTGTACAAAAGTGTTGAGTTGTCTCCCGTGGGGGGGGGGGGGTGGGGCATCAAACAACACTTATCTTGTCAACAAAGGTATTTTAATATAAAATGGTGCTAACAATATTTTGATAGAACAAAATTCGTCAGAGTGTTATGCACCCTCAAAAAAAAAATTCCAGAGTATTGTTGCATCACTCTCAGGACCCCGGTTCCCACTTTCTAAATTTGTTGGATTGCAATAGATTGCGATCAGGAAACGATCTTGATTTAGCTTCAATGTTACAATTTAATAAATTTAGAATTCAATCTTATTCGATTTAAAATTTCAGTCCCATTTTGGATTGGTCCGTGACCACAACCCGTTAGATTTACTTTCAATCTTATCATAACATTTGGAGAGCAGGGGTCTGTAAATCATTTACAACTCCGGCTTGCTGTGGCCTCTTTACTAACAATTTAACAGTCACTGATCCATAATCCTGTGAAAAATCTAAAGCTCAAATTAGTCAGCAAAATATTGAAACTAGTACTTCTTACCGACATAGGAAAATCCATTCAAACTTGTAGTTATAAAAAGAACGAAGTTGGAAATAGGAGTAAAGATTGAATAAAGACCACCGACTAATCTATATAACCATGTCAAAAACATATTGCCTTGTCCACCAAATGAATCCACCCAAGTTGAGTCATTTCATTTGTATAGTTTGGGAAAAATGTGCAAGCTGAATTATTTAAGTTCAGAATATAAAACTCTCAGAATAAATTGCACTCCAACCTTGTTTAATGATTGGGAACCGTGAAAGATGCCCTTTACACTATAGCTGGAGAATTGTAGCACTCTGTGTGTTTAAGAATGTATCTCAATAGAAGCACATGTTATACATACCCATTATCGTCGTGCTATGCATGCTTACATTAACTTTTTATATTTCCTTTTAGTCCTCTGGAGTCTATACTTGGACGGATGAATGGCCCGTACACTACACAGCGTGGGGTAGCGGGGAACCCTCGGGTGGTCCACACGGGGGGTGCGTCAAGGCTACCACTTATGGTTTCTGGGACGATTGGACATGTACTGACGCACAGCCCTATGTCTGCAAATATACCGAGGGTAAGGCGACCATGGCGTTTAGACCGTTATGAACCGAAATCTTTTATTTGAACACATTTTGTTCCGAGTTTTTGTGAACCCGGACTAAAAGAAAAACGACAACAAAAGGGTAGCTATTTAGCCACAAGTAGGTCTCTAGGTACAGTGAAGCCTGTATTTCTATCTCGCACATATAGGATGTTTTATTAAAGGAAAGATACATCATAGAGAGGAGAAGTGACGACGTCAAACTGGTTCGGAAAAGTGTGAGGACAATATCTTAACCGTAACTCAGTGCAACTTTAAGCCGCGTTTACACTATGTTCCCGGCGGCCACGGCAACCACGTTTCAGGCCACCGTGGACAAAACGGGCTGGACGTGAGACCACGCGGAAAGACCCGCTACGTACGGATCACCTCCAAGTGCTGCGACGGCCTATAACGTACTGTCGAGTTTTATTGCGTTCCCCTCGTTTTCCTACAGCCTACTAGGTTTCTCATCCTCACCGTGAATACCGTGGCCCAAAATTTTTTGACGCGTTACAAAGAATCATGCGCCCGGCCATCCACGGCCAACACGGACTGATCCACGTTTGCCAGCCCTCCTTCCCGCCGTTGGTCTCACGATCCATCCCGTTTTGTTCCACAGTTGGCCGAAAGTGTCGTGGTTGCCGTGCGTCGCCAATGGTGAAACAGATCAGTGTTAAACGCGCGCTAGCTATCCTATTGTTCGAAATAACCGCGAGTTGCGACGCGCCGTGTGACCCTGTCTCACATTGTTCAATATGGAAAAGCTTGTTTCCCAAAAGGGGGTAATTCATCTGTTGTATCGGAATGTGATCCTTTTTTGCATCAATCTTTAGGCCTACAATTTTAGTAGCTTTATCAGATAACACAAACGAAAAGCTGAAATTCCTACAAAAAAATGGTAAAAAATTGGCAAGAAAAATGACTTTATTTCCAAAAGGGGGTAAATCCATTTAGTTTATTTCCAAAATGTGTAGATCCAAAACATAAAAATGAAGAAAAAGTTTCTTGTAAGTGTGATTTTACGCTCACATTGTGGGGTTCTTGTTTGGTTAAGTTGGTTTCACTCGGAAACTTTGCAATGTGGGTGAATTCAATAAGCCCATTCTTGCTAGAATGGTATTTGATCTACCCCTTTTTGAAAATAAACTAGAGTTTGTTTCCAAAAGGGGGTACATCCATCCATTTTTCATCAAATTTGAATTTTTTGTCAAAACCCATATACATGTAATTTTATAAGATTACACAAATGAGAAGATGAAATTCAAGCAAAAAGTGGTAAAAATGACAAAGAAAAATGAGTTTTCTTTCAAAATGGAGTACATCCATTTCAGTTTATTGCCAAAAAGGGGTAGATCCCCCAAAATAAAAATTAAAACCAAAGATTTTAAAATAACGAAAACTCACACATTTTTTTCTAAGTGTGGTTTTACATTCGCATCGTGGGGTATTTTTTTAACACTTTGAGTGCTATCGGCAAACCTGTTCGCCCAGGGTTGACTTCACTCAGGTACTATCGGCGAACCTGTTCGCCGAGAAGACAATCGGATCCATATCTTTTAATTTGAATGACAAATGTCTCTGAAGTTCCTACCAATGACATTTATCGTAAAATGAATACACAATGAACCAAATAAATGAGTTAAAATGTATTGTCTTGATAGCATTTGTGATTTTACAGAAAATCGTACAATTTGGAAAGGTTATAGACATTAGTCCGAAACAATCCAGTCCCTGGTTAACACACCTGGATTTTTAGCCCAGCACCCAAAGTGTTAATGTTAAGTTGGTTTTACGTAGAAACATTGCAATATGGATAAATTTAAAAAACCTAATTTTTCTCAGAATGGTAAAAAGTGGATCTACTCCCTTTTGGAAATGAACTCTTCATATAATTATTTCTGAACCAGTGACACGTCACACTTCGGTACTCTACGGAGGTCGAGATGATTAAATCTTAACAAGACTTATCGTGGGAATAATAAATCATGCCCATTACACAAAGAGTTCAGTTAAACTTTCTAGACGAACTACTGGCAAGAAGTCCGACTTCTAACTTATCAGTTGAGATGGAATGAAGTTTGTGTAATTCATATGTGGGACGAATATTCACGTAATTATTACTTCCACAATTACGTTTTGTCGAAACAGTGAAATTACTTTTATAGAGAACTGTAATTTCGGTTACGTTATTTATCACCAGTTCAGAAGCCGACCCCCGTACCAACCGTTATCGGTGATTGCCAAGGTGACTGGATAGGATTTGGTTCACATTGTTATCTCTTCGAGGTCAAGACGTCGTGGGTAAGATGGTCAACGGCCAACCAAGACTGTATCAATTTTGGCGGCAAACTTCTGACCGTTCACAGCGCCGAAGAAAATAAGTTTATCTCGGACACATTGACCAACCGTTTTTCAAATACAAGACCTGCCTGGCTCGGAGTTACCAAGAATGCAGAAGGTATTATCCACAGTGCTTTTTATAATTTAATTTTGCTGGGCAGTTTTACTCTTTTTAAATCTCATTTTCTTTTCATCACTATCTTTCCATCTAACACTTTAACATATCCGTTAAAATTGTTTCATTCATAAGATATCATCCATCAGATAGCATTTTTGTTTTAGCCCTCCCTTCTAAAAAAATGAAAACAAAGAATAAATAGAAAGTAAGAAATGAGTTAAGTAAGAAAGAAGACAGAAAAAGAGAAAGAAAGAAAGAAAGAAAGAAAGAACCAGAGCAGTTCGACTGCGCGCAGTCGATGGGTATGCCTCCTCAGACGGCACTACCACCCAATTTGATTGAAAAGCCTTATGCATGCATGTACCCCATTTGAACAGAAAAAATTAAGTTACATGTACCTTGATAATGAGACCAAATGAGGTTTGTATAAGCCTTTGTGAACTTTGACCTATGACCCTTTAACTCTGAAATGTAATCAGTTCATCAGGGCCTCACACTGTATACTTGACCCAAGTCCCATTAAAATCCGACAACCGATTCTTGAGTACCGGTACTGAGCCCAAATCAGATATGTAGGAGGCCTTATGACCTTTGACATATCAACTTTGAAATATAATCAGTTAATCTGTAATTCATACTAGATACTTGAACCAAGTTACATTGATATCCAATAAACCGCTCCTGAGTTATCATGGTAACAAGCCCAAATCAGACATGTAGGAAGCCTTGTGATCTTTGACCTTTGACCTATCACCTCCGAAATCTCATCAGTTCATCGGTGCTTTACAATACATACTCTACCCAAGTTTCATCAAATTCCGATAAGCCATTCTTAAGTTATCGCGTAAAAGACAAAAGGTATGGGGCCTCGTGACCTTTGACCTTTGACCTTTCAACTCTGAAATCTAACCAGTTCATTATTGCCTCATATTACATACTTGGTCCTAGTTACATCAAAATCCGATCAGCTGTTCTTAAATTATCGCGATAACGAGAACCGGTAACCGACGGACGGACGGACAACCCGAAAACATGATACCTCCAGCAACTTTGTTGCGGAGGCATAGAAATCGTTAAAAAAGAATCTGAATGACACCTTTCTTGGAAGAAAAGGAAAAAAAAAACAAGACGGAATGAAAAGAAAAGGAAAATCATATCAAAAAAAATCGAAATGACACCTTTCTTGGAAGGAAAGTGCCCCTTTGCCCTGGGAGCGGCGTTAAAAGCAGGGGTGGCCGCCCCTATGGTTGTCAAATTACAGAAAATGAGGTATGTTTTAGCGTTGTTTGAAAATCCCCCAAAGAATTTCCACCGTAAACGTACCTAAACACCATCGCGATTCTTTTGTCGATTTGCAGCTTAGATCAGTGTTCTTCTGAACCTGATGTCATTTTTATGCCCCTGCAACGGAGTTGCCGGAGGTATTATGTTTTTGGGTTGTCCGTCCGTTCGCTACCGGTTATCGTTACCGCGATAACTTAAGAATAGCTGATCCGATTTTAATGAAACTAGGACCAAGTATGTACTATGGGGCAACAATGAACTGATTAGATTTTGAAGTTGAAAGGTGAAAGGTCACAGCTCACAGGGCCTAACATAATTTGGGCTCGTTACTGCGATAACTTGAGAACGGCAGGTCAGATTTGATGTAACAGGGGTGAAATATGTATTATAAGGTACCAATGAAATGATTAGATTTTGGAGCTGAAAGGTCAAAGGTCACCGGGCCTAAAATATGTCCGACTTGGGCTCGTTCCCGCGATAACTTAAGAACAGTTGATCGGATTTTGATGTAACTTAAGTGGAGTATGTGTTATAAGTCACCAGTGACGTGATTAGATTTTGGAGTTGAAGGGTTAGAGGTCAAAGTTCAGAAAAAAATCTCCCTCTCGTAGACCATAGAATAATTACCAAAATCAGGTTTTATACTCAATTAAGTTTACATAGTTAAAAAGCCTATTTAATTTTGTAGTTCCTGTGGAAATTTCAAAGGTCTCGTTTCATTGGTTTTGAATACACAGGCTCTTATGTAACAGCAGTGCTTTCCAACCCATTCCAAGTTTGCTAAACAGAAAAGCATACTACACGAATACCATGCATTATTCCATGCTTCACTTTTATAATACTGACCGTGTTCTTCTTTTTGTTATCAAGTAACAAAAGTCAAGTTCATTCACCTTTTTTAATGAAAACT
>JZLH01S0556368.1:54211-69128 GCA_001188425.1 Eucidaris tribuloides
GGTCATATTTGCTTTCACAGGGTGCGTTCCATTTAGAGTTTGTCCTTCAGTGTCCAGTTTGTAAACCTACCATCTCCTTCCACCTAATTTCCATTCAGGTTGATGCATTGATGTAGCACTGCAAACTTGGAATGGACTGAAAAGAACTGCTGTTACAAAATCGACTGTGCATTCAGAACCAATAAATCGAGACCAATGAAATTTTCACAAAAGTTACAAAATACAGGCTTTCTAAATATGAACATTAAATTTAGAATGATAATCGATTTTGGAATAAATTTAGCAGTCTATCAGAGGGACATTTTTTGGGGGGACACGCTGTACATGTCCGAATTGAGGTTATTGTCGTGATAATTCAAGAACTGCTTATCAGATTTAACTGTAATTTGGTACAAGTATGTTGTGTGAGGCACTGATGAACTAATTAGATTTCGGAGCTGAAAGGTCAAAAGTCACAAGGGCTTAATCATCTCATTGGTCTTGCTACCAAGTAACTTGAGGCTTTTCAAATTACGTCAATTGGATGCGGACTGCGGAAGCATACCCATCGACTGTGCGCAGTCGAACTGCTCTAGTTTGTTTGTTCTTCTGGACCTGATGAGCTTTTCTTTTTTTCTGCTTGTCACATCAATTAGTACCACAGAACAGTGGTCTTCTGGACCTGATACGTTGTTTTTGCCTATCCCAGAAACGTCATGGATTTTCACCCCTTCTTAGATTTTAACTTGGCGCCGCCCCAACTTTGCCCCCAGATTCGTCCACACATCATAGCAAATCTTACACGGTTTTCTCGTAACAGGTGGTTTTGAATACATTGATGGCGAACCAGTAAACTACGTCAATTGGGGTACCAATGAGCCCCACGTGGACACCGGCTTCTGCGTCACAATGGAGGCTGATATCTACGGACACTGGTCGGTTAGTGATTGCACCGATCTCAACACGTACATTTGCAAGAAGATGAAAAGTAAGTAAGCGTCCTATCTATCGATTAATTTGACAATGACTCAAAAACACAATTTGAACTTGTTAATCTACCTGTTGTCAAGTCAGTATTTATAAACTAAAACATCGTTGATTGTAATCAGATTCAAGTCAGGGTATATCGGTTTAAACTTTTAGCCGACAAATTTTCATCAACAAATATCAGAAAACAATATCAAACCTACCGAAAATTGTACAGAATAACATGCAGTACTGTGATTTGTAAACGATCAGCGAATAAAGATATCACCATGTAAATTTCTTATGGCAGAAATGTTGGGGCCACGACATCTGTTAATTATGTTTGCATAAAAGAGGCATTTAACTGCCTGTGATTTGCAGGGCATTAATAGATGATGTAAATATACAAGAGAAGTTTTCATTTTTCACCATTTATCAAGAGTATACATTGCCTTTATTGGTTGCATTCTCCGGTTATCAGTTGATCTTCGTAAAGGCGTAAATTTGGTTTAAGTTGACAAGATGGTTAGAAAAAACTCAAACAACCGAGTCTTTTGGACCCAGCTGTCCAGTTCACAACAAAATTCAACAAACTTCAAAATTCAACAATAGTGTACATTTACGACACAATTATCTTTGTGCCACCAAAACAGTCATTTTGAAATAATGATGTACTTATGATTACATTCATTCATTTCTTTCAGTTCCTGGGACGGTAACAACAGGTATGTCTGTTATGATTAACTTTGATTAAAAAATATAATGATAATATCAAATGATAAGCTGTTTGGGTGGATGCACGTGGAGGGAGAGAGACGGAGAGAGAGAGGGGGAAGAGAGAAAAAAAAGGTCTCCCTAAAATTAAAGTTCAATTACACGTTTCAGCGTACAGTCTCTCCCTGTTTTATTATGTCCAGTTCTTTCTCTCTTTTGTTGTTCTGTATAAAAATGGAACGTTAGATAACACACCATGTACATCATATGCGACATAATAACTTTAACCATTTAACCAAAGTAATTATGGTCATTCATATGTTAAAGGGTAAGACAGGGAATTATTCGTTCTGATAAATGATAATATCAGTTGAAGTTGTAAAATATCCTTGATTACATTTTGTGGAAAGAAGAGTTTTCAAATAGTTCGAGCTTGTCAAAACTTTGGCTACCCAATTAACGACTTGATATTTCACCCACTGTTAGTTATTTACTCCAAAATTTGCGTAAAATCTGTCCGCATATTAGCCATTAATGGACATTATTCTAACTATAGGCCTATGCCGAGGTCAGGTTTGGACTACGATGAACTTACGGAGCCCGGCCGTGAAGTCATCGTATCTTCCATATCGTACGATCTCCCTAGGGTGACAAGCTTTGACTGTACGATTTTCGCAAGATTTTACGGGCTCCCCACGGAAATCATAATAGCCTCTACGATTTTGTTTAGTGTGAAGTTTGACAAATTCTTAATAATCGTAAGCCCGTATATACGTCTCGTAGATGGCATCGTACGATCGACGCATGATATAGCACCGAGGCTGTGCGCTGATTATACAGTCATGATACAATATCGGCTATCGTAGTGATGGGTACTTGAACACTCCAAACGACATAGTGGCTACACCATCACTGTATAATCTCTGTGCAGCCCCTGCACGATATCGTCTTACGATCTGTGTACGATGTCCTGCCATATCTGTGAAGAGGCTGAGGAGACTGCAGGGCAACTGCACTGATATCGCACGATCTCTGTACGATAGAGCCTCTATGATACAGCCTCTGCATCGGCCCGAACTCAATAAATCACACGACTGTGACACAAGACTCGTAGATAATGTGAACACATACGTCGTAGCCCGTAGCCATCTGCGATGCCTCCAAATCGGGGTGATGTTCGTTATTCCGAAGGTTCGTTATTCGAAGCTTCGAAACGTACTTTCGGAGTAAAGTGACCTTATTGTTTTTCGGACTAAGAACATCTGAGGTTATGGCAATTTAGTGTTTCGGAATTACGAACTTCGGAATAACACTTCCGGAAATAACGAACCGCGGATAAGAACTGTACTCATCGTCGATAAATCGTACTAAGTTATCGTACCGTAGTGTCCGCCGTCAAATGTGACCTAAGCCTGAAGTGCGAAGCAAAGGTTCAGAAATAATTAACTATTATTTCCTGTTTTATTAGATTTCAATGACTATATTCCGGCAATACCGTGCCTTTTGTTCATCATATTTAATGAGGTTATTCTTCACATTTTCGCCTTCCGTGCACACGTTATTCTAACTTAACAACTTTTGTTTGATCATTAGATGTCACAGTTACAGAGATGACAACAAAAGGTCAACAACACAACCGTGAGTATAATTATAAAAATTGTCATAGCTGGACTGGATAATAAACAGCTGGCCAAAATTTGTAAGCAATCCCTAAATTCAGATTGCAAGTTATTTTGATATAAAATACTGTACACACATTTTCACTCTGAGAAAAGGATTTGATGGCAGGATAAGTTGATAAGTTTTACGTTGAGTGAACATACAATTAAGATGCCAGTGTGCAGATGTTCAGTAATGGTGAATTATTACATTTGAATCCCAAAATGTTTTGATCAAAATCACGGTACTGTGTTAACTTGTCAAGCCCCTTCAGGTTTAAATGAATTCACGTGTTAATTTTTTTTTATAGTAATGGTAGAAATTCTCTCAAAAAATGAAAAAAAAGTTTCTCGAGGCTCAATTATGTAAAATGGGTCAACAATTTTTTACCAACTTGTTAAAGCCCCCCTCACACCTGACCGAATGTAGGCGACGAAGGTGACGAATGCGGAAAATGCACGAAATGCGCCGAATTCAACGAATTCAAATAAAATTTTCCGTCAAAATCATGGATCATGTGATAACTTATTAGTCATTGATATCATATACGTTACAGCTGACAGGTACGCTTTAAGCGATTTTGAGATAATATGACCATGCGAGGAGTAATCAGATTATATTTTTTTACGTTTTTCACGCATCTTTGATTTAAATTGGTGTTGCAGAATTTCGAGGAGGCGAGTCGAGGATTAAAGGGTTGATTAACCCAATAATGTATTGATCACGATACAGTGAGCAATGGTTTGATATGGCGTGCGCTTAAACGAAGACGAGGGAATAGATCGGGCGCAACTCATATTTTGTCATCGTGTTGCTTCGTTAAGGGTTCTTTCGAGATCGGTCCACTTTGGCAAAAGCGCGATGAAGGACTATGCGCGACAATAACAAACGAACGATTACCGCAGACTAAATAAGAGATGCGAATTCAAACAGATGACCAACGATTTTTCAATTCGTCGGGAAATTTTAAACATGTTCAAAATTTCCGCGCGAATTTGAATAATCGCAGCTGTTAGTTCAGAAGGTGTACGAACCCAAACACGAAGGGTAAATATGATTTACTATCAGTTACCATTGAAAACGATTAAAAAAAAATGCCTTTCGCCAGCCATCGCAAGGCATATTTCAGGCAATTCGGTTAGGTGTGAGGGGGCCTTAAAGCAGGCGTCACACTGTCCCACAGTTGAGCAAAGAAGGACACACGATTAAGGAAATTGTGAAATTCGGCTTTGATCGTATAAGCATCGGGCCATTCGTGGGAGGATCTTACAGTGGCGACCGAAAGTATCGTCACGTTCCAAACGCGTTCACAGAAACACGTTTCATGAAACGATGAAACGCAAAGCCAGTGTAGTGAATGCGTGCCTTGCGTTTTTAAAACGAAGTTCGTTTCTGGAATCGCGTTTGCACGCATTCGGAACGTGACGATACTTTCGGTCGCCACTGTAGGTCATTGTGTGCCCTTCTTCAGGCATCGTACTCGCTTTGGCTGTTGATTGGCTTTGTTGCTCAAGTTCGGGTCAGTTTCGCGCGAAATTGGAAATTTCATATTTGTGTGGCCAGCTTGGTCAATTTCAGGACAGTGTGACGCCTCTTTTACAGAGATGAACTTTGCTTAAAGCACAAGTTTAGTTTTGGCGATTTTTTTTATTTGATAGCTTTATGCCCAAAGGGGTCATATCACACCAATAACAGATTCTGAATGTCTCTTGGTTTTTTTAAAAATTAATCATTGAAAAATCTCTGAGATTTTCCACTATATTTTACAGTATAGCATCTAAAGCGTTAATGAGGTGTTAAGGTTATCTGAATTACACCTCGGCAGAAAGATCTGAGTCTGGGGGTTCCCCTCCTAAGGTGAGAAGAATTTTCTCCTGGAAAATTCGTGTTTTCAGCCATCAATTTTGATTAATTGGGGAGGGTTTGGGAATTGTTTCTTTTCCCATGGTGAGTGTTTTCACCCCCAATTTTGATAATAAGGGAGGGTCTGGGAGCGGGTTCCCCTCCCAGGGGGAGAAAAATTGGCATTTTCCCCTTGAAAATGTTTGTTTTCAGCCCCAATATTTGATAATTTAGGGAGGGTCTGGGAGCGGGTTCTCCTCCCAGGGTGAGAACAATTGTCATTTTTTCCTTGAAAATGTGCGTTTTTACCCCCCCCCCCCAATAATTTCGACGACTACACAAAATCATAAATGTAATGCAAGAATAATGTTTTTAAAAAAGCAGTCCAAAGCAGGAGCATACCAAGTGTCTGTTATCGGAAGGGGGGGGTGGGCAGAGCCAAAAAATCCCGTTAACTATGCTCAAAATGTGCGGGCGTAAGTCCGCACCGCGAGCAGCTTGTCACGAAGCCCGTGAAGGTTGGGGCCCAGGGGCCCGCCTTGGGGCCATTTTTGCATTGAAAATGTGTGTTTTCCACCTCCATTTTTGATGAAAGAATGCATAATTTGACATTATGATGTTGCGCAAAAGGTGTGGCAATTGTTGATTGGAGATAAATATTGGGGAGGGTGTGGTAAGGGGTTCCCCTCCTACGGTGAGAAAAATTTTCTCCTTGAAAATGCGTGTTTTCAGCCACCAATTTTGATAAATTGAGGAGGGTTTGGGAGGGGTTTCTTCTCTCGTGGTGAGAAAATTGACTTGTTCCCTTGAAAATTTGTATTTTCACCCCCCATTTTTGATAATAAGGGAGGGTCTGGGAGGGGGTTCCCTTCCCAGGGTGAGAAAAGTTGACATTTTCTCCATGAAAATGTATGTTTTCTGCCCTATTTTTAAAGAAGGAATCCATAATTCACATTCTTCTTCTTGTCCAAAAGTTGGGTCCCCTCCCACAGGGTGAGAAAATTTGATATTTTCCTCTGGAAACTGTGTGTATTCTGCGCGATTCTGCCCCATTTTTAAGGAAGGAATGCATAGTTCACATTGTTGTTGTGCAAAAATTTGTGGCGATTGTTGATTGGGGAGGGTCTGGGAGGGGGGATTCCCCGTCCCACGGTGAGAAAATTTTACAGTTCCCCTGTTTCCCAAAACGATGTTTGTCCCCTGGGGGAGGGAGCCGCGACTGTCTCCCAGCCCCCCCCCCGATCGACGTTTCTTGTAAAACCATAGAGTTATATTGTCTGAAGATCATGTGTAAAATAAAACAACGTGTGATCAAAATATATATTACCTTGGCAACGGTACCGAAATGGTATCAATTTAGGAAAGGTATACCAACACTCGGAACTGTGCTCCATACAATAACATGTTTGGCTTATTCTATTCCATTCTATGTATAAATATTTTCTTTTTCTTTCTTTTTTAAAATATATTTTACAGATAAATTAACTGGTGGACAGATTGCTGGTATTGTAATCGGCTGTGCAGCTGCCTTAGCTTTACTCGTCGCAGGAGCGGTGCTGCTATACATGAAACGATATAAATTCCCGCCAAGCAAAACTTTCAGCAATAAAGGGGAGGGGGACATAACCTCTGTTCAAACCAAGGACACGATTGTACTCGCCAGTGATGCTTGATGCAAGATAAGAGGCCGATTTCTTCTTCATATATCCGGGATGAGACATGCTTTGGCATTCATCATAGTTAGTTTCCCTATGCACGCACATAAGTTGCGGCACAATTGTGAAACACGTTGTAACAACGAATGCTTGACTTTTATTCAAAGTTCAAATAGAAAGCGCCAAAAAAATACGTTACACGGTTCAAAATATCATACTCGTAGCATTCTTTCTGGGCCACCCTGTATAGAGAAGCTGAAATGCACTGCTTTGCAAAGTTTCCTTCAAAATGAAAAGTACTGAACAAAAATTGACGATCTATAGTGTGTCTCAAAATTAATTGTGCAAGTCAAAAGCTCCCTCTCTGGTAATGAGAAAAAAAGATTTTTGAGACGTGATGCTTACATCAACATCAAGGGCAGTAAAGCAGTCAGCTTACAGTCTACGTTCATCCTCTTCGACGGTTCTACGTATTCCTAAAACTCGGACAACCTACGGGGATCGCTCCTTCCTTCGTATGGCTCCAGCACTTTGGAATAAACTTTCGGATGATATTCGTAACATCCACAGCCTACATACTTTACATTTATTTGCTCAATCATACTAGTAGTTTTTTGATATAATATGGTTTCTTCTTAGTCATTATTATTGTATGGCTTATTATTGTACCATTCTATGCAATATGTGATATATATAATGAGTTTTGTTTTTCTATTTTTTTAGTTAGGTTTGTTAAAAATATTGTTAAATGTAATCTGGAGAGAGCAGCAAGCGCTGTGAGTAGTTTGTAACTAGATATAGTGCTTTACAAGAAATTACGTATTATTATTATTATTATTAGTCTTAGCTTTCAAATGCTGTTTGTTCTGTTCAGTTTGCTTGTTTGAATTCTGAGATATGTTTAGTTAACAACAAAAAGGTAAAATCACAAATGTGCCACTTTTACCAATGTTTACTACAGTCAATGATAGTATCAGGCCCCGGCCCTTCCTGTAAACGTGACACAATTGTCATTCCACCTTTTTGTTGCTTACAAGATATCTCGAGATCAAAACAAGAAATTTGAACAGAACAAACACCATTTGAAAGCTAAGACTTCGCCCTTGATGTTAACTTACACACGTGTCACAGCAGTATATTCTAACTGTGAAAGAGGGCGCTTTTCACTTGTACAATTTTTCAGAAGTTCTGCAGCATGTCTCAAAAACTTGTGCAAGTAAAAAGTGCCCTCTTTGGCAATTAGAAAATTCTCTTGTGACATGATGCTTACATCAAATCACGGTCAAATTCTCAGCTTTCAATTGTCATTTGTTCTGTTAAATTTGCTTGTTTTAATCCCGAGATATCTTGTAAACAACAACAGGGTGGAATCACAATTCTCAGCTTTCAAATGCCATTTCTTAAAAATAGCCCTTCTTTAAACTCATTTAAATATAAATATCTTTTTTCAATTGAGAAGCTTTTCAAGCTATAGTACCGTTATCTGTCATTTGCATGATACATGTACTTCTAATCGTCCAAAGTCTCACACTCTTTGGGCTCATTCTGTATAGGTTTACCTTGTATGCATTGTTGTAGTTTTCTGTTCTGTATTGTCTGTTGCTTGGCGTTTTCATTTGTAGTGTTACTTGTACTTGTACTTTATAGGTCAGGGGATTAGCCAGCGAGAGGCCAATGGCTTATTGCGAATCCCTCCAATGTTTCCTTTTGTGTGTGTTTGTCATCCCTGTTTGTTTGTTATTCTGTACATGTAATAATGACTGTGAATTTATACTTTGTTTTGTTTTGTTTTATTTTTATTGGAAATTTTGTGGAAATATAACTTGAACTTGAACAAATGTGTCACTTTTACAAGGGAATGCAGTGAAAGTGGCACAACTGTGATTTCACCCTTTCTCATTCAAATAAACATATCTCAAGATTAAAACAAGCAAATTGACTAACACTGACGTTATTCGAAAACTAAGAGTAAGCTCTTGACGTTGATGTAAGCACCATGTCACGAGAGTATTTTCTAATTGCCAAAGAGGGCGGTTTTCATTTACACAATTTTTTTAGACACACTGCAAGTGTTGTAGTGCTCAGAAAAGAAAACGCTATTATATGAAAAGGGGGAAAAGGTTTTTGGATAACAAAGGGGAAAATCACCATATTTGATAAATTCAATGTTCCGTTTATTTCTGGGAAACAATGTATTTAACCTATGAAGAACTATGCAATACGAAAACATACAAAGTTACGTACCCTCCCTACCCAAAAATATTGCAACATACACTACAAAGCATACATTTTGACTTGGAGGGGTCTTTCTATAATGATATCCTAATGAAGTTTATTATTGGAAAATGCTAAATTATCTGAAAAGAAATCAATGAATATTCTTTCTCCTTTCTTCTCCAAGGTAGAGAGATTATCAAATGCAGGCGACCCACAGCATAGGGACGGGAACATTGGGGGTAGAGTGTTAATTCACACTGGTATCGTAATTCGGATTAATATTTCCCGTAAAACGATTTTGATGGCTTGGAAAGACTTCGAACAAACCAAAAAAATGCCGATGTTTTCCTCTGAAGTGTACTCAGAAAGAAGACCCCACCCCGCGAAGATGAAAGCGCCTCCTATCTGTATAAGACAGCGGTAAGGAGGATAAGGGTTACTATTTTAAAGACGATGGCATTCTCTCCACATTATTATATCCAATGTACTGAAAAGTCGTATGACAGCAAATTTTAGGATGTATGCAATAATTAACCGCGTTTAGAATTGGGAATGAATAAGAAATTACAGCTTGAAGAGGTTCTTTCTGAAATATGGGGCGTATCGTCCTTACCACTGTCTTATGAAGATAGGAGGCGCTTTCGTCTTCGCGAGGTGGTGTCTTCTTTCTGAGAAAGCGTCAGAGAAACACATTGGCATTTGTTGTTTGTTGGAAGTCTTTACAAACCATCAAAACCGTTTCACGGGAAATATGAAACCAAATTACGATACTATTGTGAATTAACACCCAACCCGTACAGGGAGGCAAAAAAAATGTTTAATTTCATCCTCCCGCCCCTCTGCCGTGGGTGCGCCTGCATTTGATAATCTCTCCGCCTTGGAGAAGAAAGGAGAAAGAATATTGATTGATTTCTTTTCAAATAATTTTGCATTTTCTAATAATAAAATTCATTAGGATATCATTATAGAACGACCCCTTCAACTCAAAATGCATGCGTTATGCTACTTTTGAGTAGGGATGGTAAAATATTGCAATTTGCTTCCACGCAAAGGTTTTAATGTTCACTACTTTTTGTCATGATTTTTCCTCTGTATGCTCAGTACATTTAGTAAGTAAAGGTATTCCCGAGAACATTTTATTGAAGTATAATCTAAATCGTTTCCTAAAGTAATTATTTTGGAAATTTTAAGATTTCAATACAAATTCACATGCTAACAAATACGTTGTGAAAATGGGCTTGCGCAGTGTTGCGTTCTCAGTTTTTTCTCAAATTTTTTAGACTTTGGATTTCAGTTTAATTGTGGTAGTTTGAAGAACAATTCCTGCGAGGTTTTCAGTGAATAATTCTTGGGTTTTACTTTTCTCAAAACTTTTTTCTTTTTTTGCCCGAACTTTCCCTAACCTTTAACCCAAAATTCGGGTGGTTCACGTTTTTGTTTTGTTTGCTTGTTTGGCTGGGGGTACTGTGCCATATTGTCGTTTTTGTTCATACCTCACATTCTAATTCTATACGGAGAAGTTTGTAATATTTACGTTTATTATTATCCTAGAACAATAATATCATCCGCAATACAATAGGCGCCATTTGGCAAACAGTATTGGAAACGTCTTGATGAATTGCTCATTTAGGAATAAAGGCAAACACAGAAAATCACTTTCAGTCTTCTTAGATATAGACAACCAGTTTCATTTCTGTATTCTTATGCTCGTACATTTCAGTATGCAGCAACTCGAGGTAGCAAGCGCTATTATTCACACTAATTGGACTGTAGGGCAAGGCCATGTATCTTGATTTTCCGTAGTTCCATCAGTGGTATGTTATAAATGCCTAATGACGTTTATTTAAATATTACTAAACCCGTAAATCGGGTTTGTTCTCCTAAGACCATGTGCGCGTTTTTGAGAAAATTAATTAATTATGACGGTTATTTCTAATGTCGTGACCAAGTACGTTTAAGCAGTGTACAAACTACCAGACACTTCCATCGTGTGCAAAAAACATCACGTGGCTGGAATGTCACTCCGTCATATCCTCGTTTGCAAACTTGGGAGTTCTTGACAACCTATGCAGTCACAATGCTTCTTTGAAACCGCATATGTTTGAAAAATAGGAACTTTGGTGAGGCATTTGAGCGCAACTATTATATAAGTAATGGAGGACTGCGTGAATGGCTTTTGCTAAATGCATTCAAAAGAATACCTTCAACAGTACATTCTGATGTGAGCCACAGGCCTTCATAAATATTAATAGCATAGCTGTAAAGACTAATCTCGCAAGTAATGTTCGTGTCTGTGAAATCGTTATTGACGGTGATTCCTTCTTCTACGAATGGGACTGAGGAACTTGCCTCACTAATTAGTGGATTATCTCATCAATGCACATGCAAAGATGGGAGAACAAAGACTTTTTCACATCAGCAACTTCATCTTAATAAATTTATAATGTTGTTTTTCAATACGAATCTGGAGACTACGGAATTTTGATGGCGATCGCTGTGGTAATGGTGGCCGTAGTTGGTGGTGGGACTGGAAGTATAGAGATGGTGGAAATGGTAGTGATCGTGATCTAGTTCGCTGTGGTGATGGCGGTCCTTGTGGCGGTGACCGTGGTGGTGATGATGGAGATGACGATGAATATGATTACTTCCCATGGCCCAACATCTTAGAACAATATTCGTTCATATCTTAAATCCTGCAAACCGTCTTTAGTTTGACACATGAATTCAAACAAACCGCACGCATAAAGACCAAATACCCTTTCTTTAAAGACGCTATATAACACTGTGGAAGACCCGTTTAAAAAATTGTTGAACTTTGCTTTCTGACATATCTGACAGTGTTTGAATGGACAAATGAACACCCTAGAACACAAAAGTTTGGACAGTTATGCTGTCACTAGTGCAATATGTGCAGATACAAATTGGTACATTAATTTAATCTTATAGCCGATAGGAAATTCTGTAACACAGCAGTCTATGGGGGAAAGCTGTAATGGTCTCTCAATGATTTTCACTTTTTTTAAAGCACTTAATGATCATTTTAAACTGTAATTTTTTCAGCGCTTCATTTTTAGACCGTATCAGAGACACTGGTAGCATGGGAAATCATGTAGCTTAGATTTTTTAAACTGGAAACATTGTTATACAATGCCTTTAAAAGCATTGATATCTTATTGTGTCTTTATTTTTGTTCGTTATTTATACTGTAAGTACTGGCACTTATCCATTTTTGTTTCTTTACATATTACATTGTTACGGATATAAAGCAACAATAATCTCATTTTCAAAAGTATATGGCTGTATGCTCAAGCACCTGCTTTTAATAAAATCATTGTTTCATCGGTGACGGTGAATATGGTGACGATGGTATCCTTGGTGGTGGTGTTGGTGGTGGTAGTAGTGGTGGTGTTGGTGATGGTATAATGGTAGCAGTGATGATCGTGGCGGCGGCCGCGGTGGCGGCGACTGTCTTCGTGATGAAGTTAGATGACAGTGAATATGGCCCGGGACGATGGTGGCCGAAGTGGTTGATGGTGGTGGTTGAAGGTGGTGGTGGTGGTGAAGGCAGTTGCTGCGTCTTTGAGAGAAGTCAAGAAAAGTAAAAGAAAGGAAAAAGAAAAGAAAAGGAAAAGAAAAAGACCATGCCACAACTAGTACATAAAATTGTAAGATTGACTAAACTTAGCTTCTCAGGCACGGACATGAAACCCGTTTCCAAAATAAGTTTACAACCGTGTAAAATTTGTTTAGTTTTTATTGTGTATTTCTATTTGTTTACTTGACACGGACACACGGGTAAGTGAACATCTAGGGGCACTTATTTCCTAACCAACCAGTTTATGATATTGACGAGGACAAAATTGTGGCTCAAAGTGCCCATATTCCTTAGCCCTTGTAATGGGTTGCCATGGTGAACGATCATCATGTTTGTAAAGAATGTAATGGCCGATGAAAGAAGGAAATTAATGGGTCACCACTTGCTGTTTAGATGTATGGAAAAAAAACAAAACAAAACTACATATGGGGCTCTGTGCCAAATTGTCTTCTTCCATTTTTAATAAGTTTACATAACTACTTTTAAGGATTTATTTTGTTTTTTTGGTATATAGCACATGCTTGTTATTGAAAAGGGGTTTTAAAAATAAAACACTGGCGAGAAAATAAGTTGATAGTGGCCCATAGTTGGTGTCACTCTTGCATGGTAAATCATATACAGTATGTGGCAAGGGCGCCGGAAGCGGGGGGTCAGAGGGGGCACTTGCCCCCCCAAATAAAATTTTGGGGTGGCAAAACGAGTTTTTGCCCCCCAAGTAGCCCCCCTGAAAGGTAAAAAATAATTAATCAATAACAGTATTAAAGACCAAAATGAGCAATAAAGGCAATTTTTCTGTATAAAAATTGTCAATTCATAACTGAAAAATGCAAAATTTTTTCGCCCCTCACGGGGCACTTATACACTTCTAAGTAAACTTAGGTATACAAGGGCGCCGAAAGCGGGGGGGGGGGCAGAGGGGGCACTTGCCCGCCCCAATTATTTTTTTGGGGGGAGGGCAAAAACAAGGTTTTGCCCCTTCCCATGTGCACCCCTGAATGGTAAAAAAATAATTAATCAATTACAATATTAAAGACCAAATGAGCAATAAAGGCAATTTTCTTATATAACAATTGTCAATTTCATAACTGAAAAATAACTGAAAAATGCAAAAAAAAAATCGCCTACGGGGGCACTTACACTTCTAAGTATTATGGTGGGGCCTATCGTTCTTCGACGAGTGTGCCCCCTTGAAGCATACCGTTAGTCAACCTTTTCATTTTCCTTTCTTCTAGTTTTCTACATACATGAATAAGAATATTTTCTGTTTACAATTTATTTATAAATATACTAAATATTTGTTTTACCATGCTAGAATCACGTCTTTTCTATGTATATTTTCAAAAAAATTCTGCCGTGGGAGGGGTATCCCCTCCCACACCCTCCCCCGCTCGGTTGATTCGCTTTCTCGAAGTGTTCTACCCAATCTCCAGTGAATATATGTATTTACCATGCCTAGTCTAATAAAAACGTCTTTTGCTATGCATATTTTCAAAAAGTTCCTTTGAGATCGATACCACCATCACATAATATGATCTAAATTACAGTTTGTCACATACTTCCTGTACGTCTTTTTGAAAATCAGATACACAATCCCAATTATCTTTATAAAATATACTTTAAATATGTATTTACCATGCCTAGAATCACGTCTTTTCTATGCGTATTTTCAAAAAGTTCCAATCGTGGGAGGGGGTATCCCCTTCACACACCCTAGGTCGCTTCGTTTCCCCGGAAGTATGACTACCCAATAACAGTTTTTCACATACTTCCTGTCTACATCTTCTTGAAAAAAAATGACACAATGAATCCTAATAATTTTCAGAAGGTATACGCTTTAAAATGTGTATTTCCATGCTAGAATCGCGTCTTTTTATACGTATTTTCAAAAAGTTTCCTTACCGTGGGAGAGGGTATCCCCTCCACACCTCCCCGTTCGGTCGCTCACGCTCACTCGCAAGTTTTCGTCAAGCCCCTAGTAGAACCCCTTAAATTTCTGCTCTACAACCGCCCCTCGCCCACCCCCCCCCCGGCCCGCTCGGTCGCTTCGTTCCCTCGCTGCGAGGAACTCATACTATCACATAAATGTGCCCCCATCGAGATTTTGCCCCTCCAAAACTAAAAGTGTTCCGGCGCGCCTGGTATGTGGTACGAGTAATCTATGTTAAATATTGATAATATGAAAACAAGATGTGTCATGTAGGTCTTATCTCTTCCTATCATAACAGAACCACATTGAAATGGAGAAAATATAGGTCGTTACTATTGACTTTCTTGAGGTCAAGTTATTTCA
>JZLH01S0556379.1:14649-24737 GCA_001188425.1 Eucidaris tribuloides
GTCATACCCAAATCTGTGCCGCACAAAAAAATAAAGCCCCCGGGCGGGGCAATACTCAGATTATAGTCGGATGGGGTGTGCCGCTGAGAACTTCGGACCCATACCTATATCTAAGGGTCCTTTCGCCGTAAATAGGCACCCATGTCTAAAAACTTGAAAAATAGCATATGTTTGCGCGCGAAGCGCGCCGAAAATTTGAAAATTTGACAAATGGGACCGATATCTAAGGATCTTTTTGATGAAAAGGGGACCCATGTCTTAGGATTTTTGTTGAAAAAGCCACCCTTTCCAGCGGCACGTCGCCGTATACCCAATATCTATCATCTTTTTGCGTTTGTTCATATTATGTCTACATGTCATACCTTTATTTATCAATCTGTCTAATTCATCTCGCCATCTCTGCGTGTTTCTCTAAAAATCCACAATTTACAAACCTATACAAGTCACAATAACTTGTTCATTCTAGAAATGATTCTGCAACATCTAAAAGACAATACATTGGAACATGTGACCAATGACATAATAATTTCATAGTTCATGTATAGATAAAACAATAAAGCTACGTTTTTTTCTATAGTAATTTTATTGATATTTTTATGAACACAATATACAATTATCTTCCATAAACTTACAACATGCGTGTGCAAATTACATAAAAAGCAAATAGAATAGTAAAATAAAGAATTGAAATTGTAAATGAAATATATTAACAGTAAATACTGCATGTACAAGTTACATAAAAAACAAATAGAATAGTAAAATAATAAACTGAAATAGTAAATTGAATATTTTAAAAGTAAATCAATAAACAATTCCGAATTGACAAAACAATTTTCATAAAAAATGAATAAAATTGGTGAATTAAAATATACTGGGGAAAAATCTATGAAATTACACGCATTTGGCAAGATATAAAATAATACAGAATAATGTATAGCAAACAACAGTACTGCGAAAAATAGACAGATCAGTGAAATAACTATACTAGAACTTATCAGTACACTCGACTTCTTAAAATTATATCTAAATATGGCCCCCTTCATGGAAATAACAGTATTCAATTTCGTGAACCTTGTGTAGTTGTAAGCCTATAAACATGATAAAGCCAGGAATTTTACCTTGAAATTAACAAATGAATATATGTTATATTTAATACATACACTCAATAAATGATTTTAAAATGTCTTTATCTGTCCCCAATATTTCATTTTGTTAATTTCAAAAGGTGAAAAATGTAGGTTTATCATTTCATCATACAGTATGAATTGTAGTCTTGATCAATTGATGTAAGTTCTGATTCATCCAGGTAAAATGTTAACAAACAATTATATAAATCACGTCAACTGGATGTGAAACGTTCTCGGCAATATTCAAACGTTGTCCAGTTGACTTATTGATAATAGATAATATAATTGAACTGCAGGTAATTCCACAATGGCCTGTTAATTTCACAATTGCAATTATGCGCAATGTCGATAACGACTCGAAGAGTGTCGAATATAATTATGCTCTAGTCCTTGAATAGATAAAGTGAAACAAAATAAATCTATAATATACTCAAATTGATCTCAATTGAGTAGACTCTTCAAACGTAAGATTATCCAAGAACACAAAGTAATAATTCATTGTGATAAAACGAAAACGTAAGTTGTTCTTATCTTTGTGACGTCAATGCGTTTAAATATACTTTTCAATCACAGATGATTGATCTCCTAGTGATTATGAATTTGCAATTTCAAAATGGAAATGAATAATTTGCTCAAACTTCACATTATGATAACGAAGATAACGACTGAAAATATACTTTTATGGACACTCGTTCGCACCCTCGACTTCTGCCCGTGTTGTTTACATACCACATTTACATAGGAAATAATAAAAGGTATGAGGTAAGAAATAAACTGCAAATAAAAAGAGAGGAAAATGTGTGACCCAGTTTATATCGATAGACGAAAAGTTTGCATTTGAGAACAAGCCATGATGCAAGCGTATGACATTTTCAATGATTCGTCAGTTTATTATAGCAGTGACGATGAAGCCAGAACTGTAAGACGTGGGGGGGGGGATGAGGGAATTGTGGTTAAGATAAATAAGTGTCTGTAACAAGACAGTAAACTCGGGTTCACCTCCTCTACCTTATTACTCGATTATACTAATCTGATGAGACACAAAAAGAGAAGAAAGGTCTTCCTATGCAAAAACGAAATTTGTGGCCCTTTTAATTGTGGGGGTTGGGAATTGCTCCTATATCCCCATAGCTACCAATGAGTCCACGCCAGTGTCCTTAGCACCATAATAATAGGTGTTCAACCCTGAAGCCAACTACCCCTAAGTATTTCTTTCGTCTTTTCAAGCAACAACTAAAGTCAGATCTGTTCAATTACGATAGTACAGACATGATGACGGAAAATGCACTTTTTATTATCATTATCATTATCACTATTATTGTTATTATCGTTGTTGTTATTCGTCTTCTTCTTCTTTTCTTCCTCCTCTTCTTCTTCTTTCTTCTTCTTCTTCTTCTTCTTCTTCTTCTTCTTCTTCTTTTTTTCATACTTAAAGCCACAGGCTAACAATGACCACAATTTGAAAAAAAAATGTGAGCCACATAATCCTCCATTCTCTAAGTGTCTTTGATTAAAAATGAAGCCTGAAAAAATTGTAGTTCAAAATGATGATTTAGTGTGAAAATAAACAAGTCCTCAAATTGACTGGATTGACCTACTCATTTTCTCCCATAGACTTACTGTGTGTGTATATCAAGGCTATTTTGTACTCCACCCGAGTACTAATTGTTTATTCATGCATATCTTGCCAGTGGCAGCATAACTTTTGTATTCTACAGTTACCGGTGTGATGACCGAGTGGATAGAGCGTCCGCCTCACTATCGGAAGGTCGTGGGTTCGAGCCCTGGCCGGGTCATACCAAAGACATTTTAAAAATGGTACCTTCTGCTTTTTAGCCAGACGCTCGGCATTGTAGAACAGAGAAGGGTAATAATAACGTTTATGATATGCAGGGCCCGATGGAAGATCAGTCTATTTGACTGAAGTGGCTACCCTGGGTAAATAAAAGATGATAATCTTATTATTATTGTTGTTGTTTTATTATTATTATTATTATTATTATCATTATTATTATTATTATTATTATTATTATTATTATTATTATTATTATTATTATTATTATTATTATTATTATTATTATTAGTAGTATAATTATTATTATTATTATTATTATTATTATTATTATTATTATTATTATTATTATTATTATTATTATTATTATTATTATTTGTCCATTTAAACACAACTATGTAGCTCAGATATCAAAGTTTGACATTTTTCTTTTTTAATTTGAAGCTACACGTACAATGTTAGCCTGTGTATTTAATCTAAATGACAGATTGCAAGATGCACTTGAAAAATTAATTCGTAATACACTTTTATGAACATATAGATGTGTGTTCATATTCTTTTAGAAGTCAACGTCTCTTTAAAATGCATGGCATAAATTCAACACAAAGAGAATATAATTCATTTTACAGTCTACCCATTGTAAATAAGTTATGAATTAGTTTAGAATTCTCGTAGTTAGATAAATACATTTCTTTTATTGACTCATTTCGTGGCCCAAACACCAAATTACATGGGTTTTACGATTAGAAACATTCAAATCAATGCAAATACATAATATAAATACGGGACATTATAAACAATGATACATACAAAAATAGTTATGAAACTAATAAATATGAGAGTAGACGCACAATTTGGCCCATACATTTGGCAAGTGTACAAATCCCCCCTCCCCAGTTAACAATAACAACAGCAACAACGACGACGACGACAACGACGACGACGACAACGACGACGACGACAACAACAACAACAACAAAATGGTATGTATTTAATGGAACATTAGAGTTAATAATTCAGGTGCATAAGATTGAGTACGCAATATGATAGAGGACACTTACAGACGTACATCGAATGGAATTGAATTTATTTCCAGATAATCATAAAAACATTATAATACAAGCAAATATGCAATATACAATATTAATACAATCGGTATATTGTTAGAATTATCAATGATATGTAAGGATAATACAGTAATCAATTGTAATAATTATATTGGAAATGGGGGTAGTTGCAAAGCACAATGTCTGAAAATGTGGCAACCACGAAATTAAAATAGTGGTGGTGATTATGAGTGGATTAAATTAGTGTTTATACAGTACTTCAGTCGACCCTTTCCCTCCCTAACCACCCATCCCCTCCAGATTGAAACCGTAATCCTCATTACAATATATCACGTCTATCGTTGTTATATTTGGCATTTTGCAAACATGCATTAAACTGCGATTCGATTCCAATTCATCATAAACTGTCTGATCAATTATTATGTCACCCCTTCAGGGGGAATATTAAACATAATTAATTGATAAATCAATTAATCAAATAAAACCCGAAAAGTGCTGAGTTGTTTTAATAGAATTTTCAGATTTTTCATGTAGTTTATTTTTGAAAACAATTTTATAAAATATGTTTGTTATTGGTTTTATGAAGTTATACTCCATCTTAAAGAGCAAAAATTGAAATATTTCCTAAAACATCTCTGGTACAAAGAATTCAAGTCAGTTTTACATTATGCAACACTAACAATCAAATTCGACCTTGCATGGGAAAATTGATACTTTATCCAAAAATATGAAAAATGATAACATTTCCTCAAATTATGTGTTTTGTTTTCCAATTTTTCTGACTAAATTTGTGAATTCACATGTCAGGAATCTATTGCAAAAATAGATTATTTATCTCTATTCATTTTTCAAACTATTTGCATTATTGTAAGCAAAGTCAGAAATGCCGCTGTGAGTTCCACATACTAACTTTAAAAAAAAAAACCAATCAGCAAATTTTCGAATCATTTTAGCTCCAAAATTTCATTTTATAACGAAACTCTAATTTTTGTTTGTTGGATGAAACTAAATTGATAGGTTTTTCAACATATACACTCGGCAAAACAAAAAGTCTTGGA
Source organism: Eucidaris tribuloides (assembly GCA_001188425.1). NCBI lineage: Eukaryota > Metazoa > Echinodermata > Echinoidea > Cidaroida > Cidaridae > Eucidaris > Eucidaris tribuloides. The sequence goes on from JZLH01S0556379.1 coordinate 19,694, forward strand.
CACTTATAACAGAGTAAAATATACATATAATTTTTATTAAAAGTACATTATTGCTATATCAATATGACCAGACATTATTCCATTTCCAGTATGACGTGAAGTTTAACATGTGAGCAGTCATCATGGCTTGATATACATGGCATAAACAATACAAGTCAGTAAAAAAAATGCAAGAAGTGGAGCAGTCAGTCTTTTCAGTTTAAAATTTATTGTGGCATAGAGCACATTGAAACGACAAAAATATAAGTTAAATGTCGATTTTGAAATAAAAATAAAATTGTCCAGGTTGAATACATCACTATTCCACTGATTTTAAATAAGAATTAGTCAATGAAAAAAAATGTACATCGTATCTTGATTAATCAAAATAACAGTTCAATATCAAGTTTGTCCTCCCTAAAATGACTGGTCCATGACGCACTACTAGCCAAGGGCGGGGCAGGGGGGAGCAGTTGCGCACCCCCCAATAATGCTTTTTTCGAAATTTTGTCGGTACAGGAAGCGACCCGTCGGTTAATGCGCGACCGACTAAAAAATAATTTATACGCGAACGAAATATTTATATAAACCGACAAGAATATTGAAAGAACTTACATTTTTCAATGTAAAAATCATTTGTATTAAGCTCGCATCGCTCCGCTCGCATTCGCATAAGTGATTTTCTTCTCAGTCAGGTGTTTTTCGTAACCAGGCAAACACGCCTGTCATGATACTATGATTACTGACATTTGGAGGTTAGCGTGATAGTACCAGTCAACTTGAGTCAAAGTGTACTCACAGACAACGTTCCAAATCAATTTCTCGACCCACATCATGTTGTACCGACAAAATGTTGTTACAGGCCTACCAACCATTAAACTGCTTGAAAGATTCAACACATTTCAGGCAACTATGGTACATTTAGGAAAAAATCATTGGAAAGAAAAGAATAGAACACCAATTGCATGACGGGACACCTAGCTCCACCATGTTGGAGTGGATGGCAAATATTGCCCTTCGCGTCCGTTCCTCGATTCACGAGCCAAATCAAAAGCCAAAATTGCTCTTTAATTTGCTCACGACGTTCCCTATTCTCATAGGACTTCAAAAAATGTTCCTCCCAAGCAATGATTGAATAACAAAATTTGTTGCATGATTATAGCTTGTGTGTTTCATTAAATTACAGTACTGCCTGAGTGCTGATATAAATAAATATCAGAACATCAGCTTTTGTTACGATTGTAGAAATATAACTTTCAACCTTGTCTTTGATTGAAAATGCTATTGATGTTCTAAAGCGTCCCTCGTTCGCTTACGCTCATCGCGCGCATACATTACCAATTATAGTAGAAGAAGCATATTTCGTCCTACGAAAGTTTTTAAAAACGTTTGAAACCGTTTCTTCAGACGAATACGCTATCGGACCTTTCTAAAACGGCAAGAAAAACGTTTTCTGGACGTTTCGTGTTTGGCCTGGATTACTTTATATGTTGTATCAGTAGCGCCGATACTACATAGGGTGGGGGTTTGGGGGTTGTAACCCCGCTCCCCCTTGGGCTGGGCCAAGTGAAGAATTTGTCTGTGGTCTTATTATGTTAGTAGATGTCAGGAAAACACGAAAACGTATTAACAAAATTTGTTATAAAAATAGTGCGCAAAACAATTTTCATAGCACAAGTCTCAAATTTTTGGGCGCGCTTCGCGCGCAAACATATACACGTTTTTAAATTTTCGGATGCTCTCTGGCGTGTAAACATAGCGCTTTTTTTTTAATTTTTCACTGCGCTTTGCACGCAAACATAACACAATTTTAAAATTTCGGCGCGCTTACGCGCGCAAACATACATAATTCTAAAATTTGTCGGCGCGCTTCGGCCGCAACATGCATTTTTTTTTTCTCCCATCACCATTCTTTTGTCCTCGCCTTCCCCCCTCAAAAAAACTTACCAAAAAGCTAGATCCGCCCCTGGTGTATTAATTATTCACTCACATCGTATATCATTTAACTGTTATCATTACACAAACATGAATATTCGGTACTTTCGGGAGTTTGTGCCGGTACATTCGGGGCCTTGCCCCCCCAATGGCAAAAACTGCTACGCTACTGGTCCAGACTCCAACATCCTATTGCGCATGTCCAGTGATGCATCTCATGATCATCCTAAGTCTATATCTATCAATGAACACCTGTTGAAAACTGTATTGATGCATGCCTACAAGATGGGACCCTGATCATTTGTAGCATTGAAGGCTCAATTTTCTTAATTGCAATTATTTTTTTCTTACTGACATTTGCTATTGTTTAATGCATAGTAATCAACATGCATGGAATGCTCACATGTAACGTTCAATTGCTTGCGAAAGTGGAATAATGTCTGGTTCATATGATATACATAATGTACCTTTTAATAAAAATTTTATATGGTATATTTTACACTTTCATAAGTGTCCAAGAACTTTTTTTGCCGAGTGTATTATGTTTTTTATTCAAGCTGAAATTTACAAAAACAGACAAAAATGTAGTTTTGGGATCACTAAAGTGGCCCTCAGCCGCGCAGTTTTTAATTGGGAGATGGAGAGGGAAGGGACTAAATAATTTATTTGAGGATTCATGCGTTTATTGGATTACACATCATTGGCACAAATGGCAGCAATGAAGCTAAAAACAATTTTCAATTAATTATCATGAATTGGGATGGGTGTACCATTCCCCTCCTGGTATACCTTGGTTTCTTGCAGTATATGCCCTGAGTCATGACAAGTAAGCTCCGCGCCCGTGAAGGAAAACATACAACGCAATTTGTACTTAAAACTGAGCTCTGGTCTTATGTACATAACACGACTCCCGTTCAAAGTACATCTTGCTATCACAACCAAATGTTTGTTTTGTAAAAACCGTATTGACTTCTGATATCAGTTATAGGGTACGTTTAGAAGTTTTGTGTACTGAAGGCAGCCTCCTTTCGTGGTGGTTGATTTAATATGCCTTGGAAACAGTAGGTTTAATGGCCGTGGGAGTCCATTTTGATGCAGTTGCGAACTTTGGAGTGTGCTGGTTCAACACTAATCGTTACAGTTCGTTTTCGCGTACGCCCCGCGTACCAGACTGTGTATAACATTGCCTCACGAGACGGGCAGACGATCAGTTTTACTTCAAGTCAAAGAGCGGGCTCGATCGCTGGATGACGGTAATTTATGTCATAGATTCTTTGGATTGATGACAGGTTGAAGTAGGAACGCCAAAATATTCGTTCCGGTCACCGCTAGTAAATTGTACACAAAAGTAGTGTTTCTATCCCAAGTGTGGAAGCTCAGCATATACCCACTTGGCGGCGTGCAACTCGTAAAATATTGGAGTTGAGCTGGCTGCAAGTTGACGTTTCGGATTGAAGTATTTGATCTTGAAGTCGAACAAACGCAGACGACTACACTGCTGGAGTTTGAAAGACAGATATCGCTAGAGATCTGACGGGATTGTGTCGGTGTGAGTTTAGTGACAAACTTTACGAGGAGTTCAGCCTTTAGTCAGCCATGATGGAGACGAGGACAGTCTGGTGTACTCTTATTCTGTTATTGAGCTTTCAAAGAAGCACAAATAGCCAGACGGATGTGTTTGTTACAGAAGTAGGTAGGTATATTTCAATTCATTTCATTGATTTTATTAAAACTGACAAATGAGTACGGCAGAAATCGTGGACAGGAAACATAACCATGATCACGACGTACCTCCATGTCATGATGCAATATTGAACAATATACTCACAAAGTCACATTATATGCCTATAACGCGCTGATTTTCGCATCTCCCAATTATTAATGCCGGGTAGTAATGGCAACATATCAGTACATCACATTATATAACACCCAGATATAACACATGTAAGATGTGTTTCATCCTTTCATCAACATTACTATATAGATTTAAAATCCTGAAACTTTTGTTCTGAAAATATAACGACTTGACTTGTTATTACACTGTACTATACCGTATTTGGGTCATAAAGATAGATACTGTAAATGTTTGTGTGTGTGTGTGTGTGTGTGTGTGTGTGTGTGTGTGTGTGTGTGTGTTGTGTGTGTGTGTGTGTGTGTGTGTGTGTGTGTGTGTGTGTGTGTGTGTGTGTGTGTGTGTCAAGTGCATTGATTAGATACCCATTCCACCCCCAAATGAAACAAATAAGCAAAGAAAGAAAGAATGACAGTCAGTCAGACAGACACAGACAAACAGACGGACAGAGAAAAAGACAACAAGAAGGAAAACGTGGAGAAGCTACAATGTAGGCTGATGAGCAACCTGTTATCCTGGATCTGTTCGCGCATAAGAAAGCGGGGCGTTGAGCAGCATTTCGTCGATATATGTATGTACATGTATGTATGTATGTATATATGTATGTATGAATGAATGTATGTATGTATGTATGTATATATGTACTATGTATTTATGTATGTATATACGTATGTATGTATGTATGTATGTATGTATGTATGTATGTATGTATGTATGTATGTATGTATGTATGTATGTATGTATGTATGTATGTATGTATTCATTTTATTTTTTTCGGGGGCCATAACTCAAGTTATGGCTGGCAGATTGATTATACCTAATTGTAACCTGTTGAGGACGAGGAGGTAACGTTGAAATTTAAACTTTGAAACCTGTGCGCACATTAAGCGAAAAACAAATTATATTCATTAACCCGTAATTTTGTAACATCATGTATAATGTGAAAAAAAAATGTATCTTTTTTCATCATCCAAAATGTTAACCCTCTTTTCTACAGGAGAACATAAAGAAAATATACGAAATATCAATGTGCCCTGGGCGGCCGAAAAGTTTTCAACACCGGGGTTGTATTTTGACGGAATGACTGTAACGCTTCCTCCCTGTAGTAGTAGCAGGGGCGTTGATCCATGTTTCGGATGAGGGGGGGGGGGAAACAAATGTGAAAAAAAATGTCCCAATTGTAATACAGAATCTTGCGTGCGAAGCGCGCCAAAAAAATGGATAATTTTGTATGTTTAATAGTATTTTTATGCCATGTTTAATGGTTTTATACTGCTT
>JZLH01S0556413.1:1229-17842 GCA_001188425.1 Eucidaris tribuloides
ATCCTAGTGCATTAATCAATGACAAATGCAAAGTGAAATAACCTTAGCTCCTATACTTACTCTCGATGTCATAGCTTCCACACTTCAGTCGTCCGTAGACATCGAATATCGGTTTGGTCACTAGGTACAGTATGCCAAAGTACTGCTATTCTCCGAGGTTCTAACGTTAGGTTACTACTTACCTCATATTAACTCATCTCTTGCAATCATCTGCCCAGTCCTACCATCCTTATGCACACGTTACAGCGACACCATCGCCATTAGCAAACAGCACACAGCAGAAATGAACCACACCTCATTAGTATCAATGCTTGAAATATGGCTAGGGGCACACGGCACGTGCGGCCTGTCAACTCAACCAAAAGTTGTCAGAATGTCAGAAGTGCAACCAACATTTACCCGGGACATGAATGTATCACTTTGGTAGATCTGACATTAACAACGTTTTAAGTCAACTTTGCAGAACATTTAAGGGCGTTTTACATTAATTAATTAAATTAATCCAAATTGACAAACAGAAACATCAAGTTCTTATTTGCTAACAGAAACACAGATTTAACCTAAGTATTAAAAGATCAATATATGCTACAACTATTTTAAAATACATTAGTACAAATTTTCCATTGTCTTATGTTTTAGAGCAACCACGTCAAATAGCGAATGATACTTTGCTCCTAACAAATCTTACCGAGTCATCACTGGGGATACATACTCTGCTCTGATCTGTATGGGAAAACAAGTGCAACTGCCACGCGCCTTGTTGATCAGCGGTCTACGGACCTTATAACACTTTCGCATGTTGCCAGAACTGTTCATCGGGGAGTGGGTGGTATACAGTCAAAATATGGCACAATAATTCAACAGTACTATGTTTTCCTTAACGAGAAAAATAAGAATGTTCCTGCGATGCGGACTGGTTGTGGCAGTCCACGGTCTTTTATTACACTTGCTTAAATGATACTTACTTAAACTTGTTCCACCCACAGACAGTTTCAAATGGTCTTTAACACATACTTTAAGTTAAAAAAAATAATTTATTGTAGGTTATAGTGGAGGTCAGCGGTCGATTTACAAAATACACTTTATAGCAATTAATGTTAATGTTTAAATTTTGTTTCTTCTTTAAAACTAAAGGAAAACCTTACCGTATAACAATATTCATTTAACAAATTAAGTCATAACATTAGATGGTTCAATTAAAAAGTTAATCCTTCGAAAACCAACTGACAACTCCTTGATCAGATTAGCTTCAACGTGTCCACAGCTCCGAGGAAATGTAAAGGTTGCCAGGTATTTTTATAGATTGTCTTTACAGTACACAAACAAACAATTTTATCTTTATTGCGTATTGGGCTTGTTTACTTGCTCAATGTGGGCTCACTTTAAAACTTTTTGGCAGAGTGTGTCCTTTGAACTTTAATGCTAACATTGATGCCGATGAATGAACATTAATATAATTTAACCTCTGGAAAGTAAACTTTGCTGTTTTCGTTTATTTAAGTTTGCCAAACACATTTATTTATGCCAGCCAAGGTGAAAGAAATGCTTCGTTAATTTTGTTACTGTAAAGTTATTCCTTATTGAATGAAAGGTAAAAGATAATACTCAAATGATTTACACATAAATTGAAATTGACACATTGAAAACAAGTGTTCCAAATTTGTATTGTTCTCAATTGGTTTTGCCACTCAACAAGTTAGATCTAGCAAATAACTTTACAGTTTAGGACGTTTGCTATAATCCCTTGGTGCCAGTGACAGGTTTCCTCGCCAACAGCCAGATAACGAATGTGTGCTCTCGTTCGCCAACTGGAAGTGTGTTAAATATAACGCGGCATATCACGCCAGACCGACCGCGGCGCTGACCCACTTCACCGCGAAGTGTCGGTGCTATTGACAACTAAACGATAACTAGTTGGGAACTGCCCCCACTAAACAGTACGTTCCCACCACTAAGACAAGTCACAACAATTTAAAAATTGTGTCATAAATAATCTACACGACAAACAAAATAGTATTGTTGTATCTCTTGGCTGGCGATGGTGTGGGAAATTATCACTCCGACGAGCTGCTGTTCATACCGGGCCCCTTCTATCATCCGTAGGCGAAGCCGAATGGCGCCACTGGTGACTGACAGAGCGGTCACTGTGTCTGCGAACAAAACATACTAGGAGTAGCATAAATAATTCTGTTGCAGTGAATTTGCAAAATCGCAATAACGAAAGTTTTGCTTTCCAGTGCGCCAACGAAGCTGAATCACGCACATAAACGCACGCACCCACCGGCGTGCGAATCACCGCAACGTTGTGGTGCACTACGTAACAGATCATGCTGCCCACTAAAACGTCCCCACCACAAGTATCCAAATTCGAAAAAAAAAAACGTTCATCGAACTCTCAAGGTTAATTACAGCATTTTTTCTTTGAGACATTCAAAATTCAATTCAGCACGCAATATTCATCATAATTAACCTCGTTTCATCTCCATGTCAGTGTTTGTGTAAGAAATTCTTTGCGTACGGTGAAATCCGAGCCTACCTCGCGCAGTGGCGAAATTCGTGTCGTGCCCGCGTTAATTTTTTTTGACAACTTGGAGGATAGCGGCGCAGCCTCGTCCGAGAATTATTTCGCATGTATTTAAAACGTGCGAAAGGGTTGTTAACCAGAGTTTTTTTATGGAATTATCTCTTCTTCTTTTTCCGTTCGCTCCGTCCGTTTCGCGATAATTGAACCACATCCGATTACAGTAGCCAGCCAATATTGTTTTATATAACCTCAATCCTCCTTACACATGATTCAATGAATTAGATTAACTGTACTAGTCGCCCTAGTTAACTTGTTGTTGACTGTGAGAGAGTATTGGTCTATAAGAAACTCTGGTTAACAACCGAGTTTTAAACTGCCGAATTTCTCGACGAGGCTGGCGCCGCCCTCCAAGGTGTCAAAATTATCTGATCGGCACGACACGAATTTCTCCTGCGCGATCACTTTTCACCGTTTACGAATAGTAAGATCACTTCTCTAACCAACAACACTGTCCATGGAGTAATACAGAAACGAGTAATTTATTATGCAGATAAATCTGCCGTAAGTTACACATGGCCTGATACCGAAGTTTGAATGTCTCAAAGGAAAAAATGCGTAGGATTAACTTGAGAGTTCAGATGAACGTATCTATCCTTTCGAATTTGATACTGTGGTGACGTGTTAGTCAGTCGATGATCTTTACTAGTCGGCACCACACTTGCGTGAGTTCCACGCCGTGGGTCTGGCTTGATGCCGGATCAGCTTGCCGTTTGGCGCAACGAAAGCAAACTTCGTTATTGATTTTAACTTCACTGCACGATTATTGCCTACTCCTAGTCATGGTTTTGCTTCAGATCACAGCACCGCGCCAGAAATAAAATAAACAACACATCTATGAATATTATGATTTGGTGTGTTCAGAGGTATTTTTATCTTGACGACAATTATTCTAATGTTGTGGACTTGTAACTTTAGTGTTGGTGACGTACTTTAATATATTTATATGTTACGTAGTTGGCACCACACTTGCCGGTCGCCAGTATCTCACGTCCGGTGGCTGTCTGGCGTGATAGCGCCGATCAGCTTCCTTGGCGCAACGGAGAGAAACTCTATTATCCCTTTCGAATTCAACTGCCCATATTAACTCATGCTCTGCAATCATTGCAGTCCTGACCATCCTTATCACACTACAGGACACCATCGCCAGTTAGCAACAGCACACAGCAGAAATTGTACAAAAAAAACTAAGTTAGATCTAATGCTACAACTATTTAAAATTTACATTACACAAAATTCATGCTTGTAGCAAACGTCAAACAGCGGTTCTAACAAATCTACCGCGAGCGATCGTAAACAAGGCACTGCCACCGCCTGTACAGCGTCTGGCCTATACCTTCGCAGTCTCGAGGGGTCCGAGGTGCGACTGTGTGCAGGGCTTCTTATTACAATGCTAAAATTATTTAAACTGTCCACCCACAGACACTTCAATGTCTAACGATATAGCTGCAGCGCATTACTAAAACTTAGAGAAAATAATGTAGAACTAGTATTAGATCTAACGTTAACAATATTCATTAACAAATAAGTCATAACATTAGAAATTGTGTCAATAAAAATAATCTCTACAGTGACTACAGTACACAAACAAAACAGATTTGTTTATCTTATGCCGTTATGGCTGTGTGTCTGAACTAAAGTTAACATGATTCATGAACATTAATAATTTAACATGACTAACGTTAGAGTCTACGTTAGGAGTTGCAATAATCGTGTGCAGTGAAGTTCGAACAAATAACGAAGTTTGCTCTCCGTTGCGCCAACGGAAGCTGATCCGCTGTCACGCCAGACCCACCGGCGTGGAACTCACCGCAAGTGTGGTGCAACTACGTAACTGTGTTGCACTAAAAAGTAGGGTCTACGTCCCACCACTAAGACAAGTCACAACATTAGAAATAATTGTGTCAATAAAAATAATCTACACACAAACAAAATAGATTTTGTTTATCTTCTGGCTGTGTGTCTGAACAAAACATGACTAGGAGTTGCAATAATCGTGCAGTGAAGTTCAAAATCAATAACGAAGTTTGCTTCCGTTGCGCCAACGGAAGCTGATCCGCAATCACGCCAGACCCACCGGCGTGGAACTCACCGCAAGTGTGGTGCGACTACGTAACAGATCATGCTGCACTAAAACGTCCCACCGGCCACCACAGTATCAAATTTCGAAAAAAACGTTCCATCGGAACTCTCAAGTTAATCTACAGCATTTATTTTTTGAGACATTACAAAATTCAATTCAGACACGGCAATATTCATCATAATTACCTCGTTTGTATTCTCCATGTCAGTGTTTGTGTAGAACTCTTCGTGCGGTGAAAATCGTCGCGCAGGCGAAATTCGTGTCGTGCGACGTAATTTTTGACAACTTGGAGGGCGCGCAGCCTCGTCCGAGAATATTCGCATGTATTAAAACTCGGGTTGTTAACCAGAGTTTTTATGCAATGGTTTTAACCATCGATGGTTGCTAACCATAGAAATCTCGTAACCCCAATTTTCTAACCAGAGTTTTTCTCGGGTTAGGTTAAAGTTTTATGCAACAGGCCCCAGGTGGCAGAGTTCAGTGGTTTGTTACAATCCCGGTTACAATTCATTCAATAACGTCAAGCTCGAGTGAATCGATTAAAGTATCACTGTAATCGATCCTATCCCGATCCTAACTTGATGCTCGGCGCATTTGTTGCCGTGTCATACATAGCAACGTCTCAGCTTGTAAGGGACAACGCTTGTTTCAAAGTCAGAAATGCATGTAATAAGTAAACTGGTCTGTTGTAATTGAGTACACCTGTTATAGGGTAATTGTAGGTAATTCTGATTTTATTTTTTGAGAGGAAATTAAAAACGTCTTTGTAAAGAAGATCGTCACGGCTCCTACAGTAACCATGATCCTCTTGTGCCCAAAAGCATACTAATACGTACAGCACTAACTAGATCGTTGGGTTATGACTCGGTCTTGACCTACCGAGTTCGTTTTTTTGCAGACTCCGTTGACCTTTGAGGAGTCAATTATGAAAACTTCAAAGATAGAACATTTCAAAAGTGTGTGTGTGTGTGTGTGTGTGTGTGTGTGTGTGTGTGTGTGTGTGTGTGTGTGTGTGTGTGTGTGTGTGTGTGTGTGTGTGTGTGTGTTGGTTGGGGGGGTCTGTCTGTGTGTGCGTGTGTTGTAGTTTATTTCTCTCTTTTTGAAATTTAAGATTTAAAAACAGGGTACTTTTACTTAATACACAGTCAACAATTCCACATTCATTTCTGGATACCGATTTCCGGTGCTGGAGCTGAAGGGGTGCATCGGCAAAAAACAAACAAACAACAAACATACACACAGCAAAAATTCACAGAAACATACTTAAATATGAAATATGTATTTTGGGGGGTCAAATATTATTTTATATATGTAATTATCACTATCATTTACCAAACATATATTTCAATTAATTTCTTTACTTTGACCTGGTTTGTTTTTGTTTACGTTCATTATAAATATGTATTGATATGTGTTTTTGTATATTTTTGTGTATGTTATGTCAAATGTACTGTACGTAAAACTGATTTTTGTTGTTCGTACATGAATACATATACTGATGCTTTCAGCCTTTGCTGCTAATCAGTGTATTCTACAGTGTGTCCCCCCCCCCAAAATGGTCCAATCGGGAGAAAAATATTTAAGGTATGTAATTTTCTCAAACGGTGCATGTATTTGGTATCATATTAAAGCAGAATAAATTTTCTCTCTGATAAATCTAATTTCATTCAATTTGCTTTTAAAAGTCAAAAGTTATGATTACTTTAGTGCAGTTAGGCAAAATCACGTTTGTCCCACTTTTGTGTATTGGTCATAATGACAACCGAATTGGTGGTATTACTTTAAGAACTCATATTAACTGAATTACAAAAATCAATAGTAAAATAACAAAAAAAAAATGCATTTTTCTTTCAAAATGTTTATTTCTGATTATCTAGTAAATAAAAAATCAAATACAACTAGCCCTTATTCGGCATTGAAATGACATTGCACACGTTCATGTCTTCTGTTTACCAGACTGCATTCACAATAACATCATGATGATCTGCACATCTCATTTATTTTAGCCCTTTTGTCAAAGTTATGTACCTCTCTTGTACTGCAAATAATAGAAAATCAGAAACGTACAACCTGAAAAATCTATTCGTTCAGCTAAATCGAATAATAAGACTTTTCACACTCTCATTATAAGTTTCTCAGTTAAACAATATGCAGAAACTGCATGCACATGTACGGCACATACAGTATACCGGGACAAACGCGATTTTGAGTCATTGCAGAAAATCCAATATATCTCACGATTGACACAACCAAATTAAAAGAAATAAATTGCACTGGAAAGTACAATCTTTTAGCTTTAGGACAATACCCAATTTGACTAGGTTGTATATGATTTTCATATATTAAAAAAATAATTTCCGATTTGACCATTTTTTCTGGGACACACTGTATATACCAATAAAAAAGAAAGAAATATAAATCATTTGCAATGTTATGTGCATAGGAAGTTATGTTTATCAAAACTCTCTCTTCTATCTTGAAAAAATTGGCGTCGGACCGCATTCAATCAAAGAGGGAAAATATGCACAAAATGTTTTTGAGGCATCGTTGAAATACAAAGGTACATGAATAAATTAAGAAGCGAAGCAAGTCCATGTGTTGTAGGTCCATATATAGACCTACACACCCACCCTCCCTCCCCACAAACACATACAAACATCTACACAGAGCAGTCTATTTGTTTTTCTTTGTTTTTGTTTTTCTTTGGGTTTTTTTTTTGGGGGGGGGGGCTGCTGAACTGGTCACATTCCTACACACACATTATATGCATTTACTCACTTAAAAAGACAATTGTCAATAATAAAACATAACACCAATTTCTTTATATCATATTCATTTATATTTTGAGTCTCAATTGTCGATTTGTCATATTCAATATACATACCTCCTCATTTATAGATGCTTCTACATAAAATAACGTTTAGAATATTTTTCATCTCAACAAGACAGAGCCCATTCACTACTAGAATCATATCCCACTATAACACAATGTGTTGATAACGTACAAAGTATTATTTTCATATCTTATCTGTAATCAAGAATTTGTGAAACCATTATTAAATTGTCCTTGTGATTTGATGCTATTTAGCACTGTGCATCACATTTGTTTTTTGACTTTACAACACCAATATTAGGAAGGACAAATATAACACTCTTTTTTTTTGACACTTTGCAATACCAGTGTTGCAATGGCATATATAGCACTCCCTTATATTTTCGTATGTGCAAAACATGTTCCATTGCATTTTATTTACAGGGATGCAAGTGGCAGATTTTCAACCAAAACATCTAGAAAAATGAGTGCATGCTCTCAGCATCTTGTCCCTGGGGTCAAGAGGGCCCACCTTAAAACACTGATGGAATCCACGACCAGATTTTATGGCGATGCTTTAACAGAAGTTCCTGGGTCTTTACGAATTTGAAATCGATTTAAAAACTCTTTACTCAAATATGATATTTGATATCATCAAGAACAATAATATGTTCATTACATTTGTCAGATGGGCTGAAGTTTGAATGATGATAGAAAATACAGACATTTCTGAAACAAAACAAAATCTGGAAAACTTACATCCCTGAATTTATTTCATTTTCAAATGAAAAAAAAAAAATCTGAAAAGTTTCATTGCAAAACAGGTCAACTCCATTTTCCATCAAAATTGAATTATTAAAGGTAAATGGCATAATTGGGGGTAGTCCTCAACTTGGGCTGAAAACTATTCTAGAATCAAGTCAACTATGCAGGGATTCTACTGTGAAAATTTTGTAGTCAAAAATTGACTCATTTTAAAATAATGTCCATCAGTATGCCTTGTAACATGCAAATTTGTAGTGTACCCTTCTATGGGGATCAAATTTATTGTGCCCTGATAAAATTTAACTGCTGGCCTATTCATGCTTGATTTTCCTTTAGTAAACAAACTCAAGACAAATCCTTCCAACTAGGAGATCCACTCCAACTGGTGTACATTTGGTATATCTTTCAACCAGTTTGGTTCTAAAGGCATTTTTTTTATTTCTCCCAATCATGTCACTGAGCTTTAACATCAAAACATTTGCCACCTACGTACCTGGCGATAGTATATAATTTGAAACTAAATTCCACAAGCATGCACAAAATATCTCGGGTTTTACTTCTATTTTGCCATCGATGCGTGTACAAACTCAGGGAAATAAATGCGTTCTTCTCTAGAGTTACTAAAGTGGAGTTAACCCGTTTTGTGATCAAACTCTTCACCTGCTATAAGGTTTGTCAGACATCATACAATTTTCAGAAAAAAAAATATCTTCAGTGGTCCATTCATGATTGATTAAAGACAGGGGATCTCTTTTGCATGCCTAAAACTTAACATTGTGTAAATACAATGGCATTTACAAGAAAATGCCATCTGGGAACCTTTAGCAAAATATAGGAGCTAGAAACTCAGTTTTAGTGGAATTATAGTGACCGTTAGGCTGAGATTTGAATCTTTTTATCGCGAGAAAAAAAATTCTACCATAGAACATACACTAAATGGATATTGTTTTTCTTTTGCATTTTTCAAATTCTAGGCAGTCTCTGACCCCCAGATTTCACAGACATACCCTTCATCAATAGCCTAAGGGCATGGGTTTTTTCCTGGTCTGTGGGGATGTTTGCAAATGAGATCCACTGCCTTTAAGTCATAAGAAACGCTTTGATTTTGCTACAACAGGAGACATCTCATACTTAGTCCCCAACGGGTTAAAGATTTCTATCATCCTATGGTCACCCATGTGCTGTGTGATTGTTCTCCACATCTTTCTAGAGTGAATGGGATAGTGACATCAGACATATACAATATATCAACTATAAACATATAACTGGAGACAGTACAGAATAGATAGCACAATATAAATTGAAACTGTACAGGAGTTGACAAATATGATATTCAATGTGTAACATGCACTTGATATTATAATTATTTATTTATCTATATATAATTTTGTACATTTTCATTCGTGATTGAAAAAGAAAACAAATTTTGAATATCTTTTGCTATGATTGTTCACTAGTGAATCAACGTGAATGTTATTTTTGGCTGATTTTACAGAATTTCTACAACAACTTCTCCTCAAATGTCAATTTTTCACAATTGCTGTCTAGCTTGCATTGTGTTAATATACATTAGAATTCACATCTGCTGTTTTGGGTTTAAACCTGCTGCTCCAACATGAAACAAAAAAATTACACTTCATGATATGTACTCATGCAGCAGCAATGATGAAATAAAACATAATCAATGATAAAAAAAAGCCCAATTTGACATAAATACAACAATTTACAATTCACAAACAACAAATACAATTAAAAATAACACATATTCTTCCAGCTGGCACAGTTTAGATCCTAATTCAGACGAAAAAAATAAAAAGAAGAGCAATATGAAAAGAAAATGTCACACATTGATTCGTACCTCTATTCTCTTATTCAATTAATAATCCACTCACACATATAAGTAAACCATTAGAGGTCACAGTAAGCGACAATAATTAAGTATTGTGCTTCACATTGAATTTATCTTTTATCACGCCAGGGCATCTTGTAGCTCTATGAGTTTTGAGAATTAACTCTTGACATGCCGAAGTTGCAAATATGCACCACATAATACATATAATGTCCATAGAGCTGTAATTTTTCTGGCCTATTGTTAAGAGGTAAGGATGGTGCAAATTTGCACTTCTGGCACAGTATGAGTTAACTTTGCAACCAAAGATGGAATACATTAAAGACCAAAGTTTTCCGCATTGCAGATTTTCTGTAAAAATCACGGAATTTGAGGTATAACGCGAAAAACAAAAAAATTTAAACAAAACAAAAATTTAAAAAACACGCCTAAAAATTTCTCCAAAGTAAATCAATAAATATTTATTGAATAAAACAAAACTAATTTATCCAAAAAGATGCCTAATACAGCCAAAGAAATCATAGGTTACCTGTAAATATGTCACCAAACCCGAATCAAAACCTCCATGGGCCTAGGAAGCTTGATGTTATTTGTCATTTTTTCCAACAACATTCAAGTAAAAAAAATGCAAAATTACAACGCGGAGAAAAATGGCATTTGACATTTGTAAAACGGAGAAAAACGGAATTTGACATTTGTAAAACGGAGAAAAATGGAATTTGACATTTGTAAAAGGGAGAAAAACGGAATTTAACATTTGTAAAACGAAAAACTTTGGTCTTTAGAATACATCTAAGCAATTAGATGAAGGATAAAAAGACTAGTAAAGTTGTATATTTGTGCCTTTTTGCAAAATACACAAGTTTAAAATTAATTATGTGGTAAAATTTTAAATTTACACTCATGAATACGCTTTATCTTACATTTTAAAACCCTTGTCCAATTCTAAATGTTAAAGATCTCTTCTTTGTACAAATTGAGCAATATATCATTAAAAAAAAGTACTAAAGAGCAATAATTTGTAGATGTCCATGTCAAATGTACGATAAAAGGTATGTGATTAAAAGCAATATTTTCAAGTTTTAACAAAGCTGGAATTGAATTGAAAGATAATTTTTGAATACATGATGCTACATGGGAAAGGTTTCATGAATTTTTAATAATGAATACAAAGTTTTATTAGAGAATTGTAAAATGTTTGTGCAAGGGATGAAATGAAATGAACTTGCATATATCTAATCTAAATTACTAGATCTGAAACCAAAATAAGTAGAGATGCTAAAAATTGGAAAAATGAATACAATTAGCACGACATAATGTCTACACACACACAAGGATATCTATCACAGAAATGAGTTGACAAATAAATGTTTGATCAATCATGTCGACTAAAGTTATTGGTGAGTGACAACTTAAAATGTAACTTATGTGAATATGAATTGTTCAAAAATCTAGTAGGACATCTACCTTATGACATATACAACATATTTTTTTTTATCTTTATGGAGCATACATATTTTGATGTTTGTAATAAACTGAAATTGAGATAAGATCACAGCCATTCCTGTATTTATTTGGTTTTATCAGCTGCAAAATATGGCAAAAGTTGTATGTTACACACACTGGTCACGGGTCACAGGAAGGGTATGTGATTTCTTTAAAATGTTATTTATTTCTTTAAAATGGTTTTATTCAATTTAAATTGCAATTTATTTCTTGATTTTTTTTCTTCAAAATAATCCAACCAATCCATCATTTAACCCTATATTAACTTGGGGGGGGGGGGTCAATTTGACCCCCCCCTCGACGAATTTCGCGACCATGCCGCCGCGCAAAATTTTTTCACCGCGTCGATCGCCAACTTTTTACTTTCAAGTCTTGCGCATCTTTGAGACTATTTTCGCGAACAAGCGGTACGTACCGTTACGACGCTGGCGCCTGACTGTTTATAATGGCATGTCAACCCCAAATGCTCAAAAACGCGATTTGTGGTAGCAAATCAATGGAGAATTGTGTTTCAGGCATAAATAGCATAAATGTTGATTATTCTCTGCTTTGACTCGGTTGAAATGAATTATTTTATGCTGTTTATAATTGCAAAAGTGTCCCCAACATTTCATCGAACAAAAACAATAGCAAAAGCAAAAGTCGAAGAAAAACAAAGAAATAGCATAAGAAATTCAAAAACAATAAAATAATAGCAAATTAATTCAATTTGGCAAATGTTTTTGTAATAAATTGTTAGAAATGTCAAAATGAATATCTTGCACCAAAAATTAAGCAGTTTCTACTACCTGTTTCTAAGTGAGTTATAGCCGAAAGCAAAAATTTCATACACTATTTGCATAATTAATTATCTAAATAAAAATAGGGTGAATTTTTTGAAAATTTTAACCTACCAGTGGGCCGGGTCGGGGGGGCTATGTGAGTTAATCCGGCGTACGCGCATGCCAAATTTTCGGGCGATCGCGCGATCGGCGCGACGAGATCTCAGGGGGGGGGTCAATTGACCGCCCCCCCAGTAAAAACGCGGCTCTGCAAAAGCCAGCCTTAAAATAGGGTTAAACCACCTTAATCTTCTCCTTTTCATTTGTAAAGCAAAATGGGGAAAAATCTAATCCTGATTTTTTAAAACATAAATCTTCACATCACTAATTCCTTAGATTTTTTTTTTTAATATAAAAAGCAATGATTTTATACTGTGATTTAAATCAATAATTGAAATCACTTGATTGGAATCTGACAACCAGGGTCATAGGTCAAAGGTCAGCTTGATTAAGAAGGCAAAATAATGATACTTTGCCTCCAAGATCTGATAGCTTTCAACAAAAGATAAATGTATCACCACCACACAGAAATAATTTTATCTAGTCACACTAGAAGGAAACATGACAATATGTTTCAGATTCTATTAAGATATTAAAAATGACAAAACAAAATTGTTAACAAATTTTGTAGAATTGTAATCATTACAAAAACAAAATCTCCACAATATACTTACAAAGTAGTCAAACAAATGGGATGAAATTAAAATGAATTGATGTATTCAAGGAGATTAGAGAGTTTTGTATTCTTTTGTCCAAATGTGAACTGACTTGAATCTTATTCTCAACTGAAGCAATTGCGGATGAAATTAATACGATGTACAATTCGTCCAAACTTTGACCACAGATAATACTGTACAAGACTAACACAACTGCGGGAATAAAACAATACACATTGTTCAAACAGGAGGCAAATCAGAGTAACAACAAATAATGAACAAAGCATCATTTTATCAAATACTCACTGTAATGGAAATTCTAATTCCATGATTTGTAATTCAAAATAATTAACCTATTTTGCACTATACATTGCATCTAGTGAGGCTATTTTCCTACCATAGGAAGAGTGAGTTGTATTCTGTTTTTGTGTATGGATTGAACTATTTATTTCTTTTTTAATTTTAATTTTAATTTTTTTTTGTCAATAAGATTTGCTACAGGGCTGCGAGCACACAAAAGTGTTCAAACAGTTTCAAGTGGTTCACGGTGCAAACGAAAGGGCTGGTTTACCGTTGTCTATTTTTGTTTGGGGGGAGGGGGCAGGGGTGAGGGATTGAGGGGGCCGGTGGAGGTACCAATAGAGAGACAGAAAATGTTCTCTTTGGTTGTTCAGAAAGTATCCTAAAGGGCAGGTTTGGGTCGTTGAAAGAGTATCAGAAAGGGTAAGTTTTAGACTGTCTTATCTATTGCTAATATATTACTTTCAAATATATTGCTTTCATATATTAACATTCCTGTTCAGGTTGTGCTAGCAGGCTCAATTGTAGCAAACAACTGTAACTGTTACCTGCATTGTTTAAAACTCACAGTAAATATCCAGCATATGTGGGTAATGGCCTAGATTTCTATAAATCATCAAATGTTATCAACCACACAATACATAGTTTTCAAATCAGTTCAATGAAATTTTGTTTTTAAGTCTAAAATGGAAAAATGAAATCTTCCGTTTTTATGCTTTATTCATAGTGTCCATCGAAAGAGAAATTATAAAATACCTGTTTAATCCTGAGTGTTAACACAAGACTCTTTTCATGACTCATATTTTGCCATTTAATACACAATAAAATGGAATGCTATAGGACATGGTTAAACATGCGATTCCTTTCTAGTGGTATAAAAGGAAGATTTATAAACAAGAAATAATCCATTTGGCCACATCAACAATTTCTATCAAGGTTTCATGGGCGACTGTTGCAAATACATATATCTTTGATGAACATCAATTTTGAGCTCTTTCCATTGTATTCCACCATCCTACGAGGTAAGATCCATGCAACAGTACAAGGAAATTCAGTCTAAGTGTCTGGAATATAATCTACAACCAGGTAAAAGAACACACACAGCCACACACGCCAAAAAAATCCATACATTATGTATATGCTTGTTTGTTTTTACATTCACAAAAATGTAAGAATAACTATAAGTAAAAGTTTGACATGTTTGAAAAAATATCACCAGATATCAACATGAATATCTTTCTGCATTTGGTTTTAAATCAGTCTCTTAACAACAATGCATGGTCATAAATTAAACCAAATTTGAGCATGCATTTTTAACATGTTATGGCTTTACATATGTACAGCAAACATATTTAGTGTTCCTTTCCACTTTCCACATCTGTCAATTTCAGAGATTCACTATATATTCTTTCCATAACACATTCTGATATCCTCACTTGTGATTTGTGATACACCAACTTTCAGGTGTAATGTGATAGATTATATTATTTATGGGTTTGCAACTAAGGTAGAATTAAATAGTCACATCATTGGTGTATTCAGAATGCTTCAAAAGGGGGTGGTTGTCTGTGGCCAAATTTGGCTTGCCAAATAAACTTTTACTAGCAAAACAGCATTTCTGCCTGCCAAATTAGTAGCCAAACACCATCCACATATTTAACATCCATTGCCGTTTCCTTATAAATACATTTCATAAAAATATTTCTCATAATTTAAATAAGAACTTCTTCTTTTTCAGCAATATTTTGTACGTTTAAGAGACTTTAAAGCTCACAATTTTATCAGTTCTCTTACAACACCGATTCTTAACATATGATAACATGTTAAAATATGATTGTTTCAGGTTTACATTAATTGATAGATTTACACTCTTAAGGTCACCAACAACCTTTCACCTTTGACCTGTCGCCCACTTGTCATTTGTGCGGTTTCTCCTCAAACTTGGTACATGGTTGTGTCACATGGTGCAGCAGACTTCACTCACAGTTTAAGTCAAGAATCACAACCTACCTACAAGCAAGCTCCCACCATCTTCTTTTGAAATACACAATGTCAAAACTTCTACATATAACACGTTTTTATGAATACTTTTTTGTACAGATATTTCATTATTTATAAAATGTCACTTTTTGGCAAAAAAATTTCTCCCACGCTGGTCTACCGGTTGATCCACCTGCGAACGTTGTCCTCATGGCGTTGTTTTCTCGAGTTCTCTTCCTCGTCGGTTCGCCGGTTTCCTTCGTCGTCTGTCGTCGTTCTTATGTAGCTATCCATGTCTCGCTGACTTCTGCTTACATCTAGCTGAATAGAAGAGATAAGATGGTGTTACAAATGTTTTAAAGGTAAATGACATGATTGGGGGTAGTCCTCAACTTGGGCTGAAACTACTCTAGAATCAAGTTAACTATGCAAGGATTCTCCGGTGAAAATCTTGTAGTCAAACGTTGACTCATTCTAAAATAAACAATGTCAATATCACTCCTAGCACGGAAACCTGCTGTGTGGCTCTCTATGGGGCTTATTTTTATCATCCCTAAACGAAATTAAGATACTCCTATGTTTATGCTTGATTCTTCTTAAGTAAACAAATTACAGACAAATCCTCCCAGGTGGGAGATCCACTCCTGCTAGTGTATGGTTGGTATATATTTCAACTCATTTTGTTCTTGAGGCATTTTCAAGTGTTCCCAATCATGTCACTAACCTTTAAGGGGTTTATCTTTTTCCTCTTGGAAAGGGGGAAATTTGAGGGATTTGTTTTTCTTCATTGGCAACCTACTTAAGTGGGAATTCCTTTTAATCACATACCGTAAAACCAGAAATTTTTGTGAGCATTTTAAATTTTGTGAATTTTGCGAAGAGTCAAGTTTTACCAACAAGAAAAATAAGCAATGCATAATATAAGTCTTGCCTGCATCTCGCAATCTTATAATGCAAACAATTATGACATTTTAGGTTTCCAGAGCTCTTTTTCATTATTTTTCATTGATTTCGAATAAATTTACTTGTGTTTATGATTAGAACTGTATTTCTCTGGCTTGAAATGTTACATAATTTATTTATAAATGTGATGTCTAAAGAGAAATTAGAGTAAATTGACTTGAATTTAATTTGAATTCACTACAGCATATATGGATTGGATGAATCTTGCAGGACTCAACAATATAAACCTATGAACAATTTTACACCTACCCTGGTTGATTCTCTCAGTTCATCGTCCGTCACTGACCGCTGGAATTC